>PVKV010031537.1:0-20895 GCA_004027835.1 Alouatta palliata | reverse complement strand
GGTTGGTGATTTTCAGATGGGGTCTCTCACTGGATGTCCAGTTTGTGGACGATGAAGTTATTTCTTTCTGTTTCTTAGTTTTCCTTCTAACAGTCTGGCCCCTCTGCTGTAGGACTGCTGAGGTCCACTCCCAGCCCTGCTTGCCTGGGGATCACCTGCAGCAGCTGTAGAACAGTAAGGGTTGCTGCCAGTTTCTTCTTCTGCTATCTTTGTCCCTGAAGATTACCCACCAGATGTCAGTCTGAGCTCTCCTTTATGAGGTGACTCGTTGGATATACGGGGGTCAGGGAGCTGCTTGATTTAACAGTATTCTTTATAGAAGCTCAAATGCTGAGCTGTGAGCTCCGTTGTTCTTTCAGGGTTGCTGGGCAGGTACGTTTAAGTCTGCTGCAGCAGAACTCATAAACCCCTTTTTTTCTCCAGGTGCTCTGTCCGGGGAGTTAGGGCTTTATTTATGAGTTTCCCTTGTGCTGCTGCCTTTTTCTCAGGACTGCCTTGCCCAGAGATGAGGCAGCCTACTCACTGCCTGCAGAGGCTTTGCTGAGCTGGTGTGGGCTCCGCCCAGCTGCTGTGTGAACTTCCCTGCAGTCCAGTTTATACCGGTGTAGTCAGAACTGCCTCTGCAATGGCAAACTACCTCCGTAGCGGCAGACTGCCTCAGTAATGGCAGACGCCCCTCCCCCACAGAGCTGGACCATCCCGGGTTCAGCTGTGCTTGCTGTGAAACTCTTGATCCAGAGAGTTTCCAATGGCTGTTTTTTTGTGGGGGTGGGACCAGCCGAGCCTGATCACCTGGCTCCCTGCCTCAGAGCGTCTTTTTTAGTTGAATGATCGACTGTCTCCCAGGTGTTCCAGCCACCTGTTGAAAAGGCGCTGGGATCTGTATGATTTCCTGTGCGGTGACCCACTGCGCAGGCTGAAACTGCGGGCGCTGGCATTTTTTTGCCTGGGAAATCTCCTGGCCTGGCTGTCTGTTTCAGTCCCCTTTTTTTAATCAAATGAATGGGCGGCTCTGCCTTCCCGGAGTTCCAATTGGCAGGGAAAACAGCACCCGGACCCACGTATTTTGTATTGGGAACTGCTGCGCGGGGGCGCTGCTCCAAACAGCGGCGGCGAAAACGCCCGCGCAGGCGAAAACAGTGGAGCCGGCGAAAACAGCTGAGCCGGCGAAAACAGCCGCGCCGGGCAAACCAGGTGCGCTGGCGACCCGTGGGGCTCCTCCCCCTGGGAATCTCCTGGGCGGTGGGCAATAAAAATCTGTCTGGGAATGTGGCGTCCACTCACCCTCCATGCTTTCGCTGGGAGCTGCAATCCTCAGCTGCTCCTAATCGGCCATCTTGGATCCTCCCAAAAGATGTACTTCTTCAGGTACATAGTAGCCTCATGTGGCAAGTGACTATTATATTGAATAGTGCAGCCTTATAGCCTTGTGGTTACAGAAAACTAAATGTGTTTATTTTGAAGTTTATTGCAGACAAGAAGGAATTATGGTAAGTAAGACTATAAGCCTAAAAGTAGTTTACATTTTTATAGAATTCTCCTGGAAAAAGAGTAGACAGGAACATAAAAATGTTCTGAGCTTGAGCCCATTTTTTTAAACTGAATTTTGATGAGTATTGAATCGTTGTGGTATATTAAAATTCCACTGTTCTCATTTTAGAAACTAAAAGACATCCCACCAATCTATATAATTTTAAGTGACACATAGGCACAAGTGTGAACACTGCTGTCTTAAGGATGTTTCGTTTTTTTCCCCAATGGATACTTACATTACATCCTTTCTTCTTTCAATGAGAAAAGATGCCACAGGAATACTTTGAGTATATTTCTGAACACAAGTTTATTTACAGATTTGTTCATGTTCTTTGTAAAGCCATAAACTTAACAGTTGAATTTGCAATAGTAATTTTGGTAAGATATTTTTTAATTTACACAGCATTTTTAGAAGTCAGTCTTTGTACATAGGGTATGGTGTTGTTTTTAAATAAAAGTTGGCTTCTGGGCTGGGTGTGGTGGCTCACATCTGTAATCCCAGCACTTTGGGAGGTTGAGGCAGGTGCAACACCTGAGATCAGGAGTTCGAGACCAGCTTGGCCAACATGGCAAAAACTTGTCTCTACGAAAAATACAAAAATTAGCCAGGCATGTGGTGAGTGCTTGTAATCCCAGCTACTCAGGAGGCTGAGGCAGGAAAGTCACTTGAACTCAGAAGGTGGAGGTTGCAGTGAACAAAGATCATGCCACTGCACTCCAGCCTGGGTGACAGAACAAGACTCTGTCTCAAAGAAAAAAAAGTTAGCTTCTGAAATTTCTATCAAAACTTTAAGAGAAACTTATAAAAGCAAAGTAAATACACACTTTCCAGTTGAATCATCATTATGGCTCAAAATGTTGCCATTGCGTTTTTTTACACTAGAATCATTTCTATTAAGAGCAGCAGGAGAGATTTCTGATTTCTCCTCCAACACTTCAGTGCACATGCAGTGTGCACACATGCAAGGCAAGCAGAGGTGTTGGGATGGGGAGCAGTAACAAAACCATCTGCTCCATAAGCAGAGACAGAGTCCAGTGGAACTCACTGAGTCCCAGGCTGCATTTCTCAGGCAGTTCTAATGCAGGCTGTGATTGAGAGCTGCTGCCCTGTCATCTTTGTTCCTTGGGTGATGAGTCTTAATCGACCTTTGCTGATCACTTGTGCCTGCTCATGAAATTGCCTGGGAATGTAGTTCCAGCAGTACTGGAACACAAGCTTTGCTAGTTAGTTTACCAAGCCATAGCTGTTTTCTTACATTTACATCATCCCTACAGAATTCCTCTTTGAATAATAAATTCTATTCAAATTGTTGAAATTGTTTTACTCCTCTTCACAGCAAATCTATAGAGGAAAGTCAACTGCATGGCTCAGAAGGAAAGAATACTTAGGTCAATACTTACTTATTTAGCACCCAATTAGAGTTTATGAGGGAAGACTTTTGATGTGCACTTGAATCAAAGCCATCAATGTGTACTGGACAAGACACAGACCTTTTAAAGGAGCTTCAAGTCATTTGGACCTCTTAGCACATGTTGGAGGGAAGAAGGAGTGGTACTTCCAGGTGTAGAGAGATAGATGATGCTGTGGGGAAAGTTGGATTGGAAAAGGGAGAGTTTTGTACTCAGGCTAAGCTTGATGTGCTTTTTAGATAGCAGAGTGGCAGTATCTGGTCATCATTTGAATATACAAGACTAGAGCATGAATTTGCGGTAGAGATGCAGAATGAAAAGTGATAGCAGCTGTTCAAATGCAGAGTAAGTGTGTAGAATAAAATCGGACAAGCCAGGCATGGTGGGTTCATGCTTTTAGTTCTAGCTACTTGGTGCCGAGTCTGTCCTGCAGACTCTGGCCAAAGGATGGATGAAAGGAGTATTCAGATGCAGATACCTTGTGTGAGACCAACTATGGAGCTGCTGGCAGAGTGAGCAGTCCTAATAAGCCAGAGCCTCTTGTATTTATGCAGTGCAGATATAATGCTGAAAGCCTGGAGACATCAAAGTTGGTGAGTAATAAACATTGTCATCCTCCTTTGCAGGGAGCAGTCTTGCACATAGATCATCAAAGGCTGGTTTCTGGGAGGACATAAGTAAGCAAACTTATCTAGATAAATCCCTTTACACTCCCTTGTTACCTACTCCTTGCCCTAAGCCTCAGGGTAAGATAATTAGTTGCCTTCAGCTTTGTTCTCTCCCAAAGCTTTGCCAAACCCTCTGACAAGTGCACAGATATGTTTAGCAACAGGTTTATCAGGTGTATCAGTTACAGCTTGTTTTCTGGCTTTGTATCCTGGAATTAGTAAATAACATGAGACAAACATGAGTATAATTAGTAATATTTGTTTCCAATCAAGGGGTAACCCCAGAAGTGGGGGTGTCTATCCAGGAGAGATGTTCTTGCACATCCATCCATATGGCTGTTTGTTGGGTGTGTTGATCTATGGTGTTTAGGGATTCTAGAATTTAAGTTTTAAGTTGCTTTATGTCTGCTGCTAAATTATCATGTAAGGTTCTCCAGAGGTGTTGTTTTACTTCATCCCAACTATGTATTGTTTGATTCCCAGGTAAAGAGGCAACACAGATATGCTTATGCTCCCAGTGGCGGTTTAATTGCTGTTGGAATGCCATTGCATCTTGTCATTTCCCTACCTATTCCAAGGCAGCCTCAAGGGCTTGCAGTCATGCAAGTTTTTGATCTGCATCCTGCTGTAGGAGGAGTTCACTAGACACCTTTCTGGCCAAGCTATCTACAAAGGTAGCTGTTTGAACTGATTCAGTAATAGATACAACAGCAATGCTAGCAGTGTCTAGGATGACTATGGCTGAGACTGGGGGCTATAAGTGTACCCGTGAATCTTTTGCATCTGACCTGGGGCAGGGCACATTCTAATGTGGCAAGGGCAGAGGAACCATACAACCACATGTCAAATTGACCAGTAGGAAAACCTCAGATTGTCTCCTTAATATCATGACACTAATAATATTTAAATTAGATATATTGTCATTAGTGATACATGAGGCTAACCTAACCTGTTTCTGTACTTGAGTTACAAGCATGGAGTTTTGGGGTGTAATGGAAAGATTGATTCCCATAAGGAAAACATATGGATGGATAGTGAAAATCAGTCACTGATCTGTGTAATTATGAATAAAGGTCATTGTATAATTGTTATTGGAATTATGATATATGCCATGCCAGGTGTTAAGGGTGGTGCTAAGATGTCTCAGGTGCCATAAAGTGCCTTGGGGTGGCATGAACTCTACTTGGGGTCTGGGATACCCCATCTCCCCATCAGCCAAAATCATAAGGGAATGAGACATGCCTATGGAGCTGTGATTGATGCCACAATTAATACGGACATCAGTATGGTTGGTCTGCAAATGGCTGTGGGGATCCGGTTTATGATGTTACAATTGCCTAACTGGAGGCTATAGACTTGTCCCCTGTGACAGATCTCCCAGCCAAAGTGGAATCCATTATTTTCTTGGCTTTGTTCTTTAGCACAGGGAAGAATGTTGGGGAAGAGGGCAGCGGATGCATTGCCTGGTTTGAGGCTACCTGCAACCAAGAATGTTAAGGCATTTCCTTTGCCGTGATGTAGCCATAATTGTGTCTGGGCAGGTACCCAGTAAGGATTGGAACGTTTATAACTTACACACAGTGGGAGGATTGTGGAATGGTACATAGTGTTACCTGGCACCTCAGTCAAATGTGTGCCATTAATGAGGAACCCTACCTAAGGTAAGTCAATCCCTTCTAGCCAAGCAGTTACATTATTAGAGTCTGGGAAGGGGGTGTCTGCCTAGGTAACAGGGTGGACAAAAGGTAGATCTAAGAGATAAGTCCAACAGAGTGTAGCAGGTACGGGTTGCAGGGAAAGTGAGAGAATAAGAAAGGTTAATACGCTACAAGAGTTGCAATGTACAACTGAAAGCAAAACAAGGAATAAATTATCTGGAATAAATAGTGTCTGTGTCCGGAGCCAGATTAGCTCAGCCTCCTGAGTTGTCTTCTTCAACATCTCCCAGGTAATGTCTGAGGCCTGTGTTGTTCAAAGAAGCCACATCATTCAGGGCTGCGAGTCCTGCAGGGTCATTTCCTTCATTTCCGGTAACAGGTTGGGTTCTAGCCCCGCCATGGTAAGGTTTGATGCATTGTGCTGGAATCCAAAGAGGGCTCAAGGGGGTGTGAACACAAGTATATCTTCTTCCCCACATTAGAAAATCATTTGGACCACACCATGCATTCCTATTTACATCTTTCCATAACAATGCAGGTTTTATGTCTTGAGAGGTTTTGACAAAGTGCTTTTCTCTAGCTGATTGAAATTTATCATTTAAACTTAAGAAATTAAGGGTAAATAAGGTTTGCGCTAGTAGTGTTGCAGGGTCCTTACCCATACTTCCCCTTTTTTGTTTTCTGAGCATATTTTTAAGGGTGGAGTGGGCATGTTCTATTATGGCCTGTCCTTGGGGGTTATTGGGATGCCTGTGGAATGTTGGATGCTCCATGTGTGACAAAATTGTTGAAATTGTCAACTGGCATAAGTCGGACCATTGTCAGTTTTAATTTTTGTGGACTGCTCCATAAACACAACAGTTAAAAGATGTTTAATGTCATATCAGGTGGACTCCCCAGGAAGAGCCTGAGTGCTAACTAGGTGAAAATTGGCCTCAATGGATACATGTACATATCTTAGTTTTCCAAATTCAGGGATATGTGTAACATCTGTTTGCCACAACTAATTAGGTTCTAGTCCTTTAGGATTAACAGCTATTGAAGGAGGGGATATGTCTGTGAACTGGCAGTCTGGGCATTGCAGAACAATTTGTTAACTAGTCTTTGGGTAATTGCAATTGTTTAGTTAAGTTTCTTCAATTTTGGTAGAAACTTTGATGTGATTGGGTGGCTTGGTCAGGCAGTGAAGTCATAACTTGCAGGTCTGCTTGATCATTGCCATAAGCCAGTAGGCCAGGCAGCAAGCTGTGGGCTTGAATATGTGTCATAAAAATGTGATATGTATATTGATCCAGCAATTGCCAAAGTTGAAGAAAAAGTGCATACAGGGTGGGCTCGAGAGTGGACTTAATGAGGGCTGTTTCAAGGTTCTGCAATAAATAAACAGAATAAGCAGAGTAACTAAGAATATTGATAGCTGAGCAAAAAAGGTTTTCAGGGTCAATATTAGGGCTCCAACCTCAGCTATCTGAGTGCTAGTAAATCTAGATCAAGTGAAGGAGTTATATAGTTCCCACAAGATAGCCACTTTTCCATCTTTTACCAGAGCCATCAGTAAAAACTTTAAAGCGTTAGGTACAGGGGAGGGAACTACCTTTGTAGGCATAACTGCAGGAGTACAAGAAAAGAACTGAAGTGGGTTGCCAGTGGGAAGGGAATGTTCCATATGGCCCACATAATCAGAGTGCTGGCTGAAGGTCTAGAGATAGAGGCAGGACTGCTTCAAATTCTTTTTCACTCAAGGGAATTCTTATGACATTGGGGCCATAACCTAGCAATAGATTGCAACATCTGCAGCATGTATAGATGACCTTACTAACTAGCTGGATATAGGGAGATAGTGTTTTAGTTCGAAACCCACTTAAGAAAGTGCAGCCCTGGAGCCATCTGTTCTATTAATCTTGCTGGGGAGAAGTCAGTTAATATTGCCCAGTAATTTTTGATAATCATTTAAGGTATGTAAGTTACTAATATTTAATTTAATCTTTTGAGGTCTTACTGACTGGGATGTTAGTATGTAACCAAGATATTTCCAAGGAGAGGACATCTGTACTTTTTCAGGTGTTATGATTAAAGCTCTTAACTGTGAATTCCTTATAATAGAGGAATATAAATTTGAAAGTACTGGTTCCATTGGGACTACTAGGAAAATATCATCCATAAAATAAATAATCTTTCAATTAGAAATTTTTTTTCTACTAGGGAGCAAAGTCTGATTTACATGATACTGACAGATGATGGGACTGTTCAGCATTCCGTCAGGTAGTACTTTCCAATGAAATTGGCAAGCTGGCCTTTCATTATTGATAGCTGTTATTGTAAACTCAAATTTTTCTCTGTACTGTTCTGCAAGGGATATAGTATTAAAAAAGTCTTTTAAGTCAATAATGACTATAAGTCAATCATATTGTCTTTTAAGTCAATCTTGAGAAATTGCCATGAGGGAAGGGCCCTTGTTGAAGGGGCCTCATAGGTTTCAAATTAGCAATGATAGCCCATAAGTCATGCAAAAGTCTCCATTTGCCAGACCTTTTAGAAATGACGAAAATGGGTAAATTCCAAGGGCTATTTGATGGTTCTATATGGCCAGTTTTTAATTGTTCCTCAACTAGTTCATGGGTTCGTTGTAATTTCTCTCCCTTTAAAGGCCACTGTTCCACCCAAATTGGATCTTGAGAGAGCCATGTCAGGGGAAAGGGAGGAATTGCAACAGTGGCCATTATTAGAAATGGGTCTGCAGAGTGGCCCCCCATTGGGCTAATAGGTCCCACACCAAAGATTAACAGGGATGGGCATGACTAGAGGTTGTATAGCTGCTTTTCTTCCCTCCAAATCACAACATGTTAGGGAGCATGTGCTCTACTTGGCTGTGTGTGCTTCCTGATGCTAACAAGTGTTTGTTTCTGAGTGACTGAAGGCCAAGTTTCTGGCCAGTTTTGATTAATAATGATTGAAATATCAACTCCTGTGTCAAATAAGCCAGTAAAATTTTTATTTCTGATTTTTAAGGTACTCATGGGTCTCCGATCAGTAATTTATTGGTTCCAATATACTGCTGTGGCTTCCAAAACTTCCCTTTTCCCTTTACTTTCCCTAGGTATTGGGGAACAGTATGCTAAGAGTAGCAAATAAGCTATTTTAGATATAGGGAGAAGAATATGTATATCTTTACATTCTATCATAACTAATATCTCACCTTGATAATCATTATCAATTACCCTGGTGAGCACATTGATCCCTTTCCTGTATAGGCTTCATTGCCCTAGGACCATTCTCACTGTTCCTGGAGGCAGGGGGTCCCAGATCCCTTTTGCATCCCTTTTAAATTCTTCTCCTTCTTGTAGCACGAATTCACTGGGGCAGAGTAAGTCTGTCCTGTGCTCCCAGACGTGGCTGCTCTGAAAGAGAGGACCATGTGCCTTCCATCTGATGGAGGAAAGCTGCTGGCATTGCCCTAGTTTGGAATGGTGACTGGGGAAGTCCCCTCATGAAGGTTCTTATCTGATTACTTAGAGGATCTTTATTTGTATCAAATTTGGACTTGCATTGATTTGCCCACTGTTTTCTGTTTTCATATTGGAGCATATAAAAGGGTTTTTTTCCCCCTCCCAAGTTACATTGGCTTTTACTGTTGAGGCAGTCCCACTTCATATAACCTGGCTCTCTGGATATAAGACAATTTGAGTTTTTCTCTCTTTCCAATTTAGGAGGCTTTAATGCCATAGCCAATATTTTGGCCTTGTGTGTTTCAGTCCCATAAGTTGACATGCACTTATAAATTCCCAAACTGTAGCTCCTTTTCTGCCTATTGGCAACCCACATTCTCATTTTCATAAGCCAATTGCATCAATAAGGTACGAGCGGCCTAAGCATAACTAATTTATCTCTTAATTGGCTGGGATAATGGATTGATACCTTCCATAAATGGCTCCTGAGGACTTTGTTGAACATTTATAAAGGATCCCTGTTGAACTCTGCTTTTGGGAATTCAGTCCAAAGCCCTGAGAACACACAAAAACACTTCTGCATAGGCTTAGGGAAAAAAAACTTTTTTTTAAAATATATATATACTTTTTATTGCATTTTAAGTTTGGGGATACATGTGAAGAACATGCAAGATTGTTGCATAGGTACACACATGGCAGTGTGATTTGCTGCCTTCCTCCCCATCATCTATATCTGGTATTTCTCCCCATGCTATCCCTCCACAACTCCCAATCCACCACTGTACCTCCCCTTTTTCCCCCAAATGACCCAAGTGTGAGATGCTCCCCTCTCTGTGTCCATGTGTTCTCATTGTTCAACAACAGCCTATGAGAGAATGTGCAGTGGTTGATTTTCTGTTCTTGTGTCAGTTTGCTGAGAATGATGGTTTCCAGGTTCATCCATGTCCCTACAAAGGATGCGAACTCATCGTTTTTGATGGCTGCATAATATTCCATGGTGTATATATGCCACATTTTCGCTGTCCAGTCTATCATCGATGGGTATTTGGGTTGGTTCCAGGCCTTTCCTATTGTAAACTGTGCTGCAATGAACATTCGTGTGCATGTGTCCTTATAGTAGAATGATTTATAATCCTTTGGATATATACCCAGTAATGGGATTGCTGGGTCAAATGGAATTTCTGTTTCTAGGTCCTTGAGGAATCGCCACACTGTCTTCCACAATGGTTGAACTAATTTACACTCCCACTAACTGTGTAAGAGTGTTCCTATTTTTCCACATCCTCTCCAGCATCTGTTGTCTCCAGATTTTTTAATGATTGCCATTCTAACTGGCATGAGGTGCTATCTCAATGTAGTTTTGGTTTGCATTTCTCTAATGACCAGTGATGATGAGCATTTTTTTTATGTTTGTTGGCTTCATGTATGTCTTCTTTTTTAAAGTGACTTCATATCCTTCACCCACTTTTGAATGGGCTTGTTTGTTTTTTTCTTGTAAATCTGTTTCAACTTTTTCTAGATTCTGGATATAAGCCCTTTGTCAGGTGGGTAGACTGCAAAAATTTTTTCTCATTCTGTTCATTCCCGATTCACTCTAATGACTGTTTCTTTTGCTGTGCAGAAGCTGTGGAGTTTGATTAGGTCCCATTTGTCTATTTTGCCTTTTGTTGCCAATGCTTTTGGTGTTTTGGTCATGAAGTTTTCGTACACCTATGTCCTGAATGGTTTTGCCTAGATTTTCTTCTAGGATTTTTATGGTGTTAGGTCTTATGTTTAAGTCTTTAATCCATCTGGAGTTAATTTTAGTGTAAGGTGTCAGGAAGGGGTCCAGTTTCTTCTTTCTGCACATGGCTAGCCAGTTTTCCCAACACCATTTATTAAACAGGGAATCATTTCCCCATTGCTTGTTTTTGTCAGGTTTGTCAAAGATCGGATAGTTGTAGATGTGTTGTTTTGCCTCAGAGGTCTCTGTTCTGTTCCATTGGTCTATATCTCTGTTTTGGTACCAGTACCATGCTGTTTTGATTACTGTAGCTTTTTAGTATAGTTTGAAGTCCGGTAGTGTGATGCTTCCAGCTTTGTTCTTTTTGCTTAGAATTGACATGGTTATGTGGGCTCTATTTTGGTTCCATATGAAGTTTAAGGTGGTTTTTTCCAGTACTGTAAAGAAGGTCATTGGTAGCTTGATAGGGATAGCGTTGAATCTGTAAATTACTTTGGGCAGTATGGCCATTTTCACAATAATGATTCTTCCTAGCCATGAACATGGAATGTTTCTCCATCTGTTTGTGTCCTGTCTTATTTCACTGAGCAGTGGTTTGTAATTCTCCTTGAAGAGATCCTTTACTTTTCTTAGTAGTTGTATTCATAGGTATTTGATTCTCTTTGTAGCAATTGTGAATGGCAGTTGGTTCTTGATTTGGCTCTCTTTAAGTCTGTTATTGGTGTATAGGAATGCTTGTGATTTTTGCACATTGATTTTATATCCTGAGATTTTGCTGATTTTGCTTATCAGTTTCACGAGACTTTGGGCTGAGATGATGGGGTCTTCTAGATATACAATCATGTCGTCTGCAAATAGAGACAATTTGACGTCCTCCTTTCCTATTTGAATACCCTTTATTTCTTTTTCTTGCCTGATTATTCTGGCTAGAATTTCCAGTACTATATTGAATAGGAGTGGTGAGAGAGGACATCCTTGTCTAGTGCCAGATGTCAACGGGAATGCTTCCAGTTTTTGCCTATTCAGTATGATATTGGCTATTGGTTTGTCGTAAATAGCTTTTATCATTTTGAGATACGTTCCGTCAATACCTAGTTTATTGAGGGTTTTTAGCATAAAGGGCTGTTGGATTTTGTCAAGACCTTCTCTGCATCAATAGAGATTATCATGAGGTTTTTGTCTTTGGTTCTGTTTATGTGGTGGATTATGTTTATAGATTTGCGTATGTTGAACCAGCCTTGTATCCCCGGGATGAAGCCTACTTGATCATGGTGGATAAGCTTTTTGATGTGCTGTTGCAATCGGTTTGCCGGTATTTTATTGAAGATTTTTGCATCTATGTTCATCATGGATATTGACCTGAAGTTCTCTTTTCTTGCTGAGTCTCTGCCAGGTTTTGGTATCAGGATTATGTTGGTCTCATAAAATGATTTGGGAAAGATTCCCTCTTTCTGAATTGTTTGGAATAGTTTCAGAGGGAATGATACCAGCTCCTCTTTGTATGTCTGGTAGAATTTGGCTGTGAACCCATCTGGACCTGGGCTTTTTTTGGGTGGTAGGCTCTTAATTCCTGCCTCAACTTCAGACGTTGTTATTGGTCTATTCAGGGTTTCGACTTCTTCCTGGTTTAGGCTTGGGAGCATGCAAGGGTCCAGGAATTTTTCCATTTCTTCCAGGTTTACTAGTTGATGTGCATAGAGTTGTGTATAATAATCTCTGATGATGGTTTGAATTTCTGTGGAATCTGTGGTGATATCATCTTTATGGTTTTTTATTGCATCTATTTGATTATTTTCTCTTTTATTTTTTATTAATCTAGCTAGTGGTCTATTTTGTTGACCTTTTCGAAAAACCAGCTCCTGGATTTATTGATATTTTGAAGGGTTTTTCGTGTCTCTATCTCCTTCAGATCTGCTCTCATCTTAGTTATTTCTTGTCTTCTGATATTTTTTGAGTTTTTTTGATCTTTCTCCTCTAGCTCTTTCAGTTTTGACGATAGTGTGTCAATTTTAGATCTCTACTGGCTTCTCATGTGGACATTTATTGCTATGTATTTTCCTCTAGAGACTGCTTTAAATGTGTCCCAGAGATTCTATCATGTTGTGTCTTGATTCTCGTTGGTTTCAAAGACCATCTTTATTTCTGCCTTCATTTCATTGTTTGTCCAGTCAGGATTCAAGAGCCAGTTGTTCAGTTTCCATGTAGCTGTGTGGTTCTGAGTTAGTTTCTGAATTCTGGGTTCTAACTTGATTGCACTGTGGTCTGGGAGACTCTCTGTTATGATTTCCATTCTTTTGCATTTGCTGAGAAGTGATTTATTTCCAATTATGTGGTCAATTTAGAGTAGGTGTGATGTGGTGCTGAGAAGAATGTATATTCTGTGATTAGGGATGGATATTTCTGTAAATGTCTATTAGGTTTGCTTGATCCATGTCTGAGTTCAAGTCCTGGATATCCTTGCTAATTTTCTGTCTTGTTGATCTGTCTAATATTGACAATGGGTTGTTCAAGTTTCCCACTATTATTGTGTGGGAGTCTAAGTCTCTTTCTAAGTCATTGAGAACTTGCCTTATGTATCTGGGTGCTCTTGTATTGGGTGCGTATATATATAGGATCATTAGCTCTTCTTGTTGCATTGATCCTTTTACCATTATGTAATGTCCTTCTTTGTCTCTTTTGATCTTTGTCGGTTTAAAGTCTATTTTATCAGAGATAAGAATTGCAACTCCTGCTTTTTTTTGCTCTCCATTTGCTTGGTAAATCTTCCTCCATCTCTTTATTTTGAACCTTTGTGTATCTTTGCATGTGAGATTGGTTTCCTGGATACAGCACACTGATGGGTTTTGGCTTTTTATCCAGTTTGCCAGTCTATGTCTTTTGATTGGCGCATTTAGCCCATTTACATTTAGCATTAATATTGTTATGTGTGAATTTCATTCTGCCATTTTGATGCTAGCTGGCTGTTTTGCCGGTTAGTTGATGCAGTTTCTTCATTGTGTTGCTGCTCTTTGATATTTTCTGAGTTTTTGGAGTGGCTAGCACTGGTTGTTCCTTTCTATGTTTAGTGCCTCTTTCAGGAGCTCTTGTAAAGCAGGCCTGGTGGTGATGAAATCTCTGAGTACTTGCTTGTTCACAAAGGATTTTATTTTTCCTTCACTTATGAAGCTTAGTTTGGCTGGATATGAAACTCTGGGTTGAAAGTTCTTTTATTTAAGTGTGTTGAATATTGGCCCCCACTCTCTTCTAGCCTGTAGGGTCTATGCTGAGAGATCTGCTGTGAGTCTGATGGGCTTCCCTTTGTGGGTAACCTGACCTTTCTCTCTGACTGCCCTTAGCATTTTCTCCTTCATTTCAACCCTGGTGAATCTGATGATTATGTGCCTTAGGGTTGCTCTTCTTGAGGAATATCTTTGTGGTGCTCTCTGTATTTCCTGAACTTGAATATTGGCCTGCCTTCTTAGGTTGGGGAAGTTCTCCTGGATAATATCCTGAAGAGTATTTTCCAGCTTGGATTCATTCTCTCTGTCACATTCAGGTACACTTATCAAACGTAGATTAGGTCTTTTCACATAGTCCCACATTTCATGGAGACTTTGTTCATTCCTTTTTACCCTTTTTTCTCTACTCTTGCCTTTTTGTTTTATTTCATTGAGTTGGTCTTCGACCTCTGATATCCTTTCTTCTGCTTGGTCGATTCGCCTGTTGAAACTTGTGTATGCTTCACAACGTTCTTGTGTTGTGTTTTTCAGCTCCATCAATTCACTTACATTTCTCTCTAAGTTGGTTATTCTTGTTAGCATTTCGTCAAATTGGTTCTTAGTTTCTTTGCTTTGGGTTAGAATAAGTTCTATTAGCTCACAGAAGTTTCTTATTACCCTCCTTCTGAAGCCTGATTCTGTCATTTCATCACACTCATTGTCCATCCAGCCTTGTTCCTTTGCTGGTGAGGGGTTGTGATCCCTTGTAGGAGGAGAGACGTTCTGGTTTTGGGTGTTTTCCTCCTTTTTGCACTGGTTTCTTCCCATCTTTGTGGATTTATCTATGTGTGGTCTTGGTGGTTGGTGATTTTCAGTTGGGGTCTCTCACTGGACATTCAGTTTGTTGATGATGAAGTTATTTCTTTCTGTTTCTTAGTTTTCCTTCTAACAGTCTGGCCCCTTTGCTGTAGAACTGCTGAGGTCCACTCCCGGCCTTGCTTGCCTGGGGATCACCTGCAGTGGCTGTAGAACAGTAAGGGTTGCTGCCAGTTTCTTCTTCTGCTTTGTCCCAGAAGATTACCTGCCAGATGTAAGCCTGAGCTCTCCTTTATGCGGTGACTCGTTGGATATATGGGGGTCAGGGAACTGCTTGAGGCGACAGAGTGTCCTTTATAGTAGCTCAAGTGCTGAGCTGTGAGCTCCATTGTTCATTCAGAGTTGCTGTGCAGGTACTTTTATGTCTGCTGCAGCAGAACTCATAAACCCCTTTCCTCCCCAGGTGCTCTGTCCTGGGGAGTTAGGGCTTTATTTATGAGTTTCCCTTGTGCTGCTGCCTTTTTCTCAGGGCTGCCTTGCCCAGTGATGAGGCAGCCTACTCACTGCCTGCAGAGGCTTTGCTGAGCTGGTGTGGGCTCTGGCCAGCTGCCTTGTGAACTTCCCTGCTGTCCAGTTTATACCGGTGTAGTTAGAACTGCCTCTGCAATGGCAAACTACCTCTGTAGTGGCAGACTGCCTCAGGAATGGCTGACGCCCCTCCCCCACAGAGCTGGACCATCCCAGGTTCAGCTGTGCTTGCTGTGAAACTCTTGATTCAGAGCGCTTATGATGGCTGTTTTTTTTCTGTGTGGGTGGTAACAGCCAAGCCTGATCACCTGGCTCCCTGCCTCAGAGCATTTTTTTGTTATTGTTGTTGTTGAATGGTCGACTGTCTCCCAGGTGTTCCAGCTGCCTGTTGAAAAGGCGCTGGGATCTGTGTGATTTCCCGTGCGGTGACCCACTGCGCCAGCTGAAACCACGGGTGCTGGCATGTTTTTGCCTGGGAAATCTCCTGGCCTGGCTGCCTGTTTCAGTCCCCTTTTTTAATCAGATGAATGGGTGCTCTGCCTTCCTGGAGCTCCAATTGCCAGCTAAAATGGTATCCGGACCCAAGTATTTTGTATGGGTAACCACTGCGCCGGGGCGCCACTTCAAACAGCGGCGGTGAAAACAGCTGCACAGGTGAAAACAGCTGAGCCGGCGAAAACAGCTGCGCTGGCCAAACCAGCTGCACTGGTGACCCGTGGGTCTCCTCCCCCTGGGAATCTCCTGGTCTGTGGGCAATAAAAAACCGTCTGGGAATGTGGGGTCCACTCACACTCCACGCTTTCACTGGGAGCTGCAATCCTCAGCTGCTCCTGATTGGCCATCTTGGATCCTCTCCCCAGGAAAAAAACAACTTAATTGTTGTTGTACATTGACATGAGGACCCATCCCCTGGAGCATAGCAGCTGTCTGTCTTGCCCAGCCAATTGATTCTAGTTGGCTTGGTGTCCACACAACTCATCATATCCTGCCTTCCAGAGCAGGTATTGGCTGGGCTCTAAAGTTGTTTAACTAGCACTGACGAGTCCCATGAGGTCATATGGAAGTCATCTTCTATAACTTAAACTAATTCTTTCATAAATGGGCTAAGAGCTCCATTTTTTCATGTTTTTTTCTTATCTCTTTATAAGTGTCAAAAGAAGTGAATTCATGTACCTGATTGCCTTGTCTATCTTGCATGATCAGGCAGGCCAAGAGCTCCCCTTTTAATACCACTTGCCTAAGACAGGGTCCCATAGCTATAGTGCATCCCTTGTCTTTTTTCTAATTTATTGGGATAGGGGGCTCAGGGAATATCTCTATCTCCTCTGTGGCACTTTAACTCGGTAACGGTGGGGCTGAGGGAGGAGAGGAGGGAGGAGGTAAGTTAGGTGATGGTTGCTCCTCCCTTCTCATCTTGGACTCTTTTGTATAGAGCAGGGCCAAAGCAACCCTAACCAAGGCCCATAACATTAAAGATGTTAATGGGGCCCTTTGCCTTTGTGCATGATATCATTTAAGATTTCTCCCCAGTTATTCCCAGAGCTCCAGGTCTAGTGTGCCTTCTTCAGGGAACCACAGGTTATGGGAAACAACAGTTTGCATTAGGTCCTTTAATTAAGCCTGCAAAACCGAGGCTCCACTAGCTGTTTCAATACTTTTATATACTGCTGCTGTTGAGCTGATAACTGTCTTCCCATGATGAAACCCTAGTGAATCAAGGCCAAGTTTCTGGCCAGTTTTGATTAATAATGATTGAAATATCCACTCCTGTGTCAAATATGCCAGTAAAATTTTTATTGCTGACTTTTAAGGCATTCATGGGTCTCTGATCAGTGATTTGTGGGTTCCAATATACTCTTGTAGCTCCCATGCTTCCCAAACTTCCCTTTTCCCTTTCCTTTCCCTGGGTGTTGGGGGAAAGTTCCCTCAAACTTGGAAATCTCAAGTGGGCACCAATGACTTACTGACTGCGCAGTCTCTTTGCCTTCATTTTTGGGAATTCTGTTGTGATCCATTGCAGCATACCTCACACAGGGCACAAGCTGTGAAATCTGTCCTGCAGACTCTGGCCAAGCGACTGATGAAAAAGGAATATTCAGATGCAGGTATTTTGCATGAGAACAGCAAGGGAGCATCCCTGATAAGCCAGAGTCACTTGTATTTATTTAGTACAGATGCAATGTTGAAAGTCTGGAGCCAACACAGTTGGTGGGTAATAAACATTGTGGTCCTCCTTTGCAGGGAGCAGTCTCAGGCACAGATGATCAAAGGTCAATTTCCTGACAACGTAAGTAAACAAACTTATCCAGATAAATACTTTTATACTCCCTTGCTATCTACTCCTC
Organism: Alouatta palliata; assembly: GCA_004027835.1. Taxonomy (NCBI): domain Eukaryota; kingdom Metazoa; phylum Chordata; class Mammalia; order Primates; family Atelidae; genus Alouatta; species Alouatta palliata. Next base: position 3,571 of record PVKV010031537.1, on the reverse strand, counting down.
ACTCTAATCCTAAGGGTAAGATAATTAGCTGCCTTCAGGTTTATTCTCTCTCAAAGTTTGCAAAACCCTCTGACCTTTCAAGAAGGTTTGTATCTTTCCTTATAGCTTCTCCCACCACCTTGACCTATCTCCTACACTTGGGAGGCTGAGCCGGGGGGATTACTTGAGCCCAGTAGTTTTAGTCCAGCCCGGGCCACATGGTGAGAACATAACTTTTAAGTAAAGAAAAAAATGAGGCCACGTGTGGTGGGTCACCCTTGTAATCCCAGCACTATGGGAGGCCACAGCGAGAGGACTGCTTGAGCTTAGGAGTTCAAGAATAGTCTTGGCAATAAGGGGAGGCCCCCATCTCTACAAATAAATCAATTAATTAGCCAGGTATTGTGGCACATGACTGTGGACCCAGGTACATCATAGACTGAGACAGGAAGATTACTTGAGCCTGGGAGGTGGAGGCTGCAGTGAACCGTGATCACACCACTCCACTGCAGTTGGGCAACAAAGTTAGACGATGTCTTTAAAAAAGATATTAAAAATGGATAGAAGATAGTTCTATAAGGACTACGAGTAAAGCACAAGCCCTCAGAGGAATGGCTACTAGAGCAGGAGGAGGAAAAGCCGGAGAGATAATAAAAGAGCTCAAGATAAAAGAGTTTGCAGTCACAGTGTTGACTGTTGCCGAGAAGTGACTCATTCCATAAACACTCACTGGATGCTGACTCTGTGTCATTCTTCTCAGTGTTGCGGTAAAGGAGAGGACAGGTTGAACACAGTTCTTGCCTTTATGAGCTTATGTTCTAGTGAGAGACAAGTAGTTTTTCAGGTAGTGTCAAATTAGCAGGAAGAGGAAGCAGGATGAAGGAATACAGAGTGTGGAAGGGGTCACTACTTTAGACAGAATTATAAGGAAGAGTCTCTCTAGAAAGCCAACATTTGAGCAGTGACCTGGTCGAAGCAACGAAAGGAAGAAATGCTGGCATTACAAGCAGCAGAGACAGGAACGTGTTTCACATCTGTTCACAGAACAAACGGCAATGTGACCAGTGTGATCAGAGGGAGGAATAAGGAAAGCAGTGGAGATCAGGCCACACAGGCAGAGCCACTGTTCACAGAGCCTTTGGGCTTCCAGACCATAGGAAGATGTTAATGTTTGCTGGTGTGATGGGGGGCACTCATGGTAGATTCTGAGCAGGGCAGTGAGTACTGTTAATAAAGAGGTTGTGCTGACTGCAGTGGAGAGGGTAGGCTTTTGTTGGGAGGCAGAGAAGACAGGTTGGGAGGCAGATTGGAGGCAGAGAAGACAGCTAAAAAGCAATTAGAGTGATACAGGTGAGCAGTGACAGATTGTGGTTCATAATCAACCAAGGCAGACTACCAGTGAAGGGAAACATAAAAGGCATCGGAGACAGATTGCCGAAGGGTCACTCAATGCAGATATTTGGGTTACCCCAGCAGCTAGGCAGAAGGCAGTGTCCTGTACAAGATTAGAAAAGACTTAGGGAGTTGAGTGTTGGGATGGAGACCTCTAGTCTGTAAGTGTGAAGGCACCAGAGACCTTGGTGTCAACTCAACTAATGCCATAAATATTACCAATTGTTTTCTATGTGCCTCCCCAACCAGGCCTCTCTGGGCAGCAGTCCCACTCAACACAAAGCTTAACACTACGACAAACTCTTGGGGGGAAACCGGACCCCTCTTGGGGGAAACTGACTTCTCCACCCAAAACTGGACCAGGGAACCTGCTCCTCCGCAAAGTAAGACTTCTATTGCCCATAACCTCTCCTGCTCCCTGCTCCGTGGACTCCCTGCTCATAACCGTGGCTGCGTCAGGGACTCCTTCTCATTTCTCACCATGGTCCCAGGGCCGTGGCCTCCTCTCAAGGACCTGAGCATAGAGGAGACTCCCTACACTCTTGTTTTCTCCTCGTAAGGGGTTTGCCGTGTGTCAGGAACCTGCGGGAGAGGTCCCCATCTTCCTGATCCCTCTCTGGTGTTCAGCAGTGCAGTCCAGGATGGCTTCCGATCATCTCTGCAGCAGCAGGTGAGGTTTGAGTAATAAGAAGCCCCGTTTACAGCTCCAGGCTCTGCCCAGGACCTGGACCAAACTCTGGCTCTTAATCCCAAATTAGCCCTTTGGCAAACTAGCTCCCACCTAAGTACTCTTAGTTCCTCTTTCTGTTCCCGAGTGAGTGTGTGAGTGAATGAGTTTATGTGTGGTCCCATGGCTTAACGGCTATGGGACTTGAGTGGGCCTCTGCCTGCGGTTCCACGGGAGCGTCATAAGGCATAATGGTGATTCACCTCAGGACCAAAACTTCTGAAGTGACTAGGCCTGGGGGTTATACGGGTACACCTTAGCCAAGATGTCCCTGAAACATCCCTTAGGGGATGTGGCTGGGAAGGCATCAGACTGGTCTCCCACCTGGGGGGGCACCCATCCTTTGTTTGTCAATCTCACATGTGGTTCTGTCTGTACTGTAGATTCACTAGTTTTGCTAGACTCCTGTTAGCCGACATGCAGTGGCTTAGGCCTGCTTGCCTCAGAGTAGACGATATCCTACAGTGGGTAACAGACCACTGGCTGCAGGGGACATTTACTGAATTTCAGCCACTTGAAATAACTCTGTTCTCCTTTCTCCTTCTATTACTTCTCTACCACTGAGACCTCACTCTCTAGCTCAGTCCCTCTCACTTCTTCAAATTCTCCCATGTGGCAAATAGCTCTAGCCATATCTCTTTATCTTCTTTCTCACTGTAGTCATCGTGGCTTATAAGTTTCCTCAACCACCCCCTCCAGGAAAAGAACTCTTTTGCCCGTGTTGGGTGTAATACCTCATCCCCATAGTTAACTAGTTAATTGTAGGCAACCAGGAGTCTTGCCCAGACCCTAAGTCTCCACTCGGATGCCTAACTTTAAATTTACCCAAACTGGGCCTCTCCATAAAAATGAAGAGGCTCTTCTTCCTCTCCACTGTAGCTGGCCTCAATATCCCCAAGACAACCAGTCCAAATGGCCTCCAGAAGGCACACTCGACTTTAAAGTTCTGACGGACTTGGATAACTTTTGTCAAAAGAACGGCAAGTGGGTCTAAATTCCCTATGTTCAGGCTTTCTGTTATCTCCGTGCCCACTCCAATCTCTGCTTCTCCTGCAGCACAGTCCAGGTACTCCTAGTGAACAAACCCCTCGATCCACTGTCAACCCCACCATGGGCCTCCTCTTCCTCCTTCTCCGACCCAGATCAACCTGAGGAACACTCCCTGCCCCCAGCTTGACTCATTAATACCCTGCCATATGTGGAACCCCAACCCCCACCTACTTCTCCAGGTCCTAACATGGCCTCTCCTGTTAGTGCCCATACCCGCTCTCATGGAACTAAACCCCAAACCCCTCCTGCTCCTTCTCCTCCCAAACCCCAACCCCTTCCTACTCTACCACACTCTGAGGTAATCTCTCCTTTGGCAGCCCCACTCATCCACCCGGCGCCCCCACCAATGAAAACTCCCTCCTCTGTCCTCTCCGTGAGGTGGCCAGAATGGAAAGTGTCAACCACATACACGTTCCTTTCTCT
>PVKV010031536.1:0-20900 GCA_004027835.1 Alouatta palliata | reverse complement strand
CCGCCTATGAGTGAGAACATGCGGTGTTTGGTTTTCTGTTCTTGTGTCAATTGGCTGAGAATGATGGTTTCCAGATTCATCCAAGTCACTACAAAGGACATGAACTCATCTTTTTTTATGGCTGCATAGTATTTCATGGTGTATATGTGCCACATTTTCCTTGTCCAGTCTATCATTGATGGGCATTTGGATTGGTTCCAGGTCTTTGCTATTGTACACAGGCCACAATGAACATAAGTGTGCATGTGTCTTCATAATAGAATGATTTATAATCATTTGGGTATATCCCCAGTAATGGGATTGCTGGGCCAAATGGAATTTCTGTTTCTAGCTCCTTGAGGAATCGCCACACTGTCTTCCACAATGGTTGAACTAATTTACACTCCCACCAACAGTGTAAGAGTGTTCCTATTTCTCCACATCCTCTCCAGCATCTGTTGTCTCCAGATTTTTTAATGATCACTGTTCTAACTGGTGTGAGATGGTATCTCCATCTGGTTTTGATTTGCATTTCTCTAATGACCAGTGATGATGAGCATTTTTTCATATGTTTGTTGGCCTTATATATGTCTTCTTTTGAGAAGTATCTGCTCATATCCTTTGCCCACTTTTGAATGGGATTGTTTGTTTTTTTTCTTGTATATCTGTTTTAGTTCTTTATAGGTTCTGGATATTAGCCCTTTGTCAGATGGGTAGCTTGCAAAAATTTTTTCCCATTCTGTTGGTTGCTGGTTCATTCTAATGATTGTTTCTTTTGCTGTATAGAAGCTCTGAATTTTAATTAGATCTCATTTGTCTATCTTGGCTTTTGTTGCCAATGCTTTTGGTGTTTTAGTCATGAAGTCCTTGCCTATGCCTATGTCCTAGATGGTTTTGCCTATGTTTTCTTCTAGAGTTTTTGCGGTATTAGGTTTTATGTTTAAATCTTTAATCCATCTGGAGTTAATTTTAGTGTAAGGTGACAGGAAGGGGTCCAGTTTCTGCTTTCTGCACATTGCCAGCCAGTTTTCCCAACACCATTTATTAAACATGGAGTCCTTTCCCCATTGCATTTTTTGTGAGGATTGTCAAATATCAGATGGTTGTAGATGTGTAGTGTTGCTTCCGAGGCCTCTGTTCTGTTCCATTGGTCTATGTCTCTGTTTTGGTACCAGTACCATGGACCAGCTAATTTTTATATTTTTAGTAGAGACAGGGTTTCTCCATGTTGGACAGGCTGGTCTCGAACTCCTAACCTCAGGTGGTCTGCCTGCCTTGGCCTCCCAAAGAGCTGGGATTACAGGTGTAAGTCCCTGCGCCTGGCTGATAAATTTTCATTTGGATATACACATACATGTTTACAAAAATTGGGCATTGTCCTCCATGTTTTTTCTTTTATATTTTTTCTCTTTGTTATGTTATGAGCATTTTGACAGTAGTACTTTAGTTATCCAAAAGTATGATTTAAAAATATGAAAATAGCTATTTATTGGTAAGAAGTATTTCTATTTCTAGAAATATAGGTAGAACTATTTCTATTTCTAAGAAATAGACTCTTTTTCAATACAGAATATTTAGAAACATAGAATTGAGAAAAGTGAACACAAAATGACCTATTGTATTACTATGATCTGTATGTATTTTTTTCTTTAAACACAAATTGCATAATATCGTATGTTGGATTTTTTTTTCCCCTGATATTTGCTTCTGTTTTCTCCTCTTGAATCCACTCTTCATTTTTCTCTACTTCTCTGTGTATCGGATGGCTAACCTGTATGGACTGTGTAATCTGGCTGTCTTACTCTACGGGTCCTCATTATGTTCTCCTATAAAGGGTTCTGGCAAGATTTCAGGGGTAGGTTAGGTATTTATTTAATCAGATCTATGGGTGTGACTCCACCCCTTAGCCAAATACCACTCTCTTAACAGTATCCAGGGGGAGTAATGGAAATATTTGGTAAACAGCCTTAACAAATACCTGTATACCCATAAATATAGTTAAACAATGTCAGCATTTTTAAAAATTAAAACATTGGAACCTGAATGTGGCTGTATATTTCTACATTCCCAACTCTAATTTATCTTCTTTTTCTGACCCAAAGGGAGCCTATAGGTAGCTTGGGATAAGTGCAGCCTTTATGGGAATTTCTACTTTGGGCGGCTTATGCAATTGAAGATCGGTTTATGGGCCTTTTTGAAGTTTTAAAGCTTGCAGTGAAAGGGAACAGATTGTGGAAAGGGCTTGACCTGAGAAGCAGGTGGACTACTAATTGAAAGGTCAACTGAGTCAGACTTATTTTTGTCAGTTGTTCTTGTATGCCAAGTATACAAGATAGAACTGAATTTGTTACCTGAGTCCTCCCTGGACCTGAGACTTGGAAAATGCAGGAAAACCAATAAAAGTTGGGAGGCTTCCTCAAAGTGCCTCAGAAGTGAGCTCCTGACTAATCTGATTTTAAAATTTGTTTTTAACTATTCTTCTGTGACCTTGCATAAGGTATTTAAACTTTCTTTGCTACCTGTCATCATTAATTAAGTGGCTAGAATCATACTACTTATATTAGAAGGATGTTGTGAAGAATAAATATATGAATTTGTATTCAGATTCTTAGAATATTCCCTGATACGTGGTTAAGTGCTCGATATTTGTTAGCTATTGTCCTTGATGGCGGTATTCCAGTAGCTTACAAAAGTAAAGAACACTTTATACTCTACCACTTGTGAAATTTCATCTACTTGTTACTTAGTAACTGTAAGAAAATAAATTGTAGCCCACTTAAAGGTTCATCTACTTGTTACTTAGTAACTCCAAGAAAATAAATTGTAGCCCACTTAAAGGAGCGTAGCAGCTTTAGATAGGACCCTAAAAGCCTCTGAATAAGCTGACCTTTGACTCAGCAAATACAATAGCTAGATGAGAAAATGACAATTTGAATTAAAAAAGAAATATGAAATCATTAAAATTCAGATGCCTCCCAAAAGCCTTTCTATCGGAAAACACTAAACCATTAAGAAAAGTTTTGAAAGGGAGGTCAATTGACATTAAATGAGAGGCTAGAAGGATGAACTGCATAAAATATTTCAATACAAAGGAAAATCGAAAGCAATGGGAAAGCAAAGTGCTAGGATTACAGGCATCTCTACTAAAAGTACAAAAATTAACTGGGCGTGGTGGCACGCATCTGTAATTCCAGCTACTTGGGAGGTTGAGGCAGGAGAATCACTTGAACCCGGGAGGTGGAGATTGCAGTGAGCTGAGATTGCATCATTGCACTCCAGCTTGGGCAAGAAGAGTGAAATTCCATCTCAAAAAAAAAAAAAAAAAAAAAAAATTCATAGAACCAACCTTTAACTGTCTGGGATAGGCGCTTGCATTGAAGGAAAGTTCCTAAGTGTGTTTTATTTTTTAATACTTATAGTTCCCTTCAGGCTTTTTCTATCTTCCGCTCTGTGTGAGGTCTCTGAAAATGAAAGCCAATAGTTCCCAGCTAAGCAAATGCCCCAAAGGCCAAAGGGACTGGTACTCCCCTTAATTCTCTCTGCCCATAGAATTTTAATTGGAGAGTTTCTCTTTTGTGAATTATTTGACACTTTTAAGGAGGATTTTGTATTTCATCTGGTATATTTTGTTTCCAGTAGAAAGATATGAAGAAGAAATGGTCCAAATATTATAGCCAACCATAAACAAAAATTGAATTAGCCTAAATCTATTTAACGAGTTGAAATTTGACTAAGCTGTTCAGTAATATTTGTCATTTATATCAATGAATATTTTCCTTAACTTTCTGAAGAAACTAAGTATTTTTTCAAATGAGAAGAAATACAATGAAAACAAAAAATAAAGTAAAATAAAAAATTTTAAAATATAAGACACAAAATTAATGATATGAGAAAGTGCTTGTGTTCCCATGTTAAAAGATGAAATCATGAGACAAGTGTTTAGTCACTTCTGATTGGGGTTTATACATACTTACATATGTATACTACTCAAAGTTGGCATTTGTGGCTTGAAGTGATGAGCAGTATCTAAGCCTTCCTCTTAGGGCTCCAAGCAAAGAGGTGCCTCTCATTTTACAGAGTCTAACCCTGTAAATGGAGAAAGACTCCTTGAGGGCATGAATATTGACAAAGACTATCTCCTTGACCAAGTTGTAGATAGGTTCCTCTGAGCCCTATTTTTGACTGAACTCAGTCTTGAGTCCTGTCTTTGGCTTACCTAGTCCAGTTTTAATAAGAATCTTAACTTAGTTTAGCAAGAATTTCCCTACTCTTGATGTCTCCTCTGTGATGTTCCATGCACTGACCCCTGTCACTCTGCTTCTTGACTATAAATCCCCAGCAGTCTTTGCTATGCTCAGAATGAAGTCTGATCTTTTTCTCACCTATTGCAATGTCCCTATTGCAATAGTCTTGAATAGAGTCTTCCTTACCACTTTAACAAGTGCCAGAATAATTTTGTCTTTAACAATAGCAAGCCAAGTCAAGGAACATATGGCCTGATGCCTAGAAATGCCCCAATCCTGCCCTTAATTTTTCAGAATTGTTTTCTTTCACTGGGCATGGTGGCTCATCCCTGTAATCCCAGCACTTTGGGAGGCTGAGGCAGATGGATCACCTGAGGTCAGGAGTTCGAGACCAGCTTGACCAACATAGTGAAACCCTGTCTCCACTAAAAAAAATACAAAAAATTAGCTGGGCATGGTGATGGGTGCCTGTAATCTCAGCTACTTGGGAGATTGAGGCAAGATAATCTCTTGAGCCCAGGATACAGATGTTCCAGTGAGCCAAGATTGCACCATTGCACTCCAGCCTGGGCAACAAAAGTGAAACTCTGTCTCAAAAACAAACAAATAAACAAAACCAGAATTGTCTTCTTCCTCCTAGGCCTAACTCCTTGAGACTTCCTCCTAGAAGTAAACAATTTGATGGTTTAGGGAAAATGATTGAGATGTAAAACTGAGTTAAGAGCAGAACTGCAAAGACTAGGTTAAATGGAAACTGAGTTCTTGAAAGATAATATTGACTGATAAAAGTGGGTAGTTTAGGCCTTAGTTTGATTTCAGATGGAATCAAAAGCAAAAGCACAGCAGTATGAGAAGATCGCCCCAAACTAGACAAAATGCAAGGCAACCGTGTTTGGTGGCGCCTTTGTCTCTGGGTGATGTTTTTTCAGACAGGAAGGGCAGGAGAAGAGTGCTCCAAGGCAGGGTTCCTTGAAAATATGCAACACTACTGCCACCATGATGAAATCGTTTAAAGACAGAATCCGCCATTACAGTGTTCCTCCCATGAGGCCCAGCTGTTGGGGAAGGTCTGGTCTGTAGGGAAGTGGAAGAGGCTTGGATTCTATGCTAAGCCTCCTTGCCTTCTCCTCCAAGGCCTTAACAGAGACCTGAACATTGGCGGGATCTTGGCGTAGAACCTGGAGAGTGAGGGGCTTGGAGTGAACCATCTGCTGCCAGGCAGTACTGGCACAGGAAGTCGTGGGGCGGGGCCTCAGTTCCTCCTCCTGTGGTCAGGACTGGAGGGATCCTCTCAAACACAATTGCAGGCTTTTGTGGGCATCTGTCTCCTGTTCCTGCCCCTTGGAGCAAGAGTTAGCTGGCTTTCATGTGGTACTACCATGCTATGGTGAGCCCTTATTATATACAAAGATTCCTCAAGGAAGCTATGTGGCATGGGTTTCTTGTGGCAGCCATGTCAGAACACAAGGAACAGGCCAATTCCAGGTAACATATTGCAGAGGCAAGTGTGCTTCCTGAGGATCTCAGATCAATCAAACATCTAGAGATTCATGGCCTGCAGCCAGGAGGAATTGAAGAGAAGTGGGACCACATAGCCAAACCAAGAAGTAATGAAACATCTAAGGGAGTAGATATGAAAAAATAGATGGAGAAAAAGTAGTCCCAATACGTTAGCCAAGCATAAACAAAAAACGAAGTAGAATTCAATCTAATTTATATGTTTTACATATGACTAAGCTGTTAAATAATATTTATCATTTATTTCAACACAGACAGTGTAAAGGATTGAAAATGAACACACGTTTCCAAGTCCTTGCCTGCCAGAGGTATCATTCCTTGTGATATCACTTATGACTTCATACATGCCTGTTGTAGAAGGAACATTGTAAAGAAATGTGATTATTTCTAGAAGTGCAAAAATCAGGTGGCAAAAATGACTTCACTGAAGATCATGAAGGAGGACACATTGGCACATCATTCCTCCACAAAAGCACCAACAAGCCAGGCATGAACTAGAAAAAAGTGTCAGAATCCATTTTCACAGAAGTCTGGAGCTTGTCAAAAACTAACAGCCAGGGAAGACTTGGTGAAGAAAGAAATGGCTGTTGGCCAGGCGTGGTGGCTCAGACCTGTAATCCCAGCACTTTGGGAGGCCAAGGCGGGCAGATCACCTGAGGTCAGGAGTTCAAGACCAGGCTGGCCAACATGGTGAAACTCAATCTCTACAAAAATACAAAAATTAGCTAGGCATGATGGCAGGTGCTTGTAATCCTAGCTATGTGGGAGGCTGAGGCAGGAGAGTCACTTGAACCTGGGAGGCAAAGGTTGCAGTGAGCTGAGATCACGCCACTGCACTCCAGCCTGGGCGACAGAGCAAGACTCTGTCTCAAAAAAAAAAAAAAAAAAAAAGTGGCTGCTGCTTTGCGGTGAGAGAGCAAGTGAGCTGTGGCATTATAAATTGCCTGTCTACCATCCCCCAACCTCCACAGTGCCTTGAATATAGCTCCTGGCCTGGTGCGTAGTTATAACACAGAACTTACTCTCAAAGAATTGTTGCATTCCAGTTTGACCTGTCCTCTGGCTCCCTAAAGGATTGGTGTAAGAGCTTGCTTTTGTTTTGCCTCGCTTGGAGTGTTTCCAGGTTTGGAACAGCTTCCTGAGGGGCAGTTGTTGAAAGAACTTAAAGACAAAAGTATTGGCTATAGGAGTTTGGGGCAAGGGATGACAGTTAAACAACAAACAGAAGGAAAAGCATGGAAAGGAAGAGGTTATCAAAGGAAATACTCAGGGGAGTAAGAACTTTTAAAAGTTCTTGTATATACTAGAGAAATAAGAAAGGCATACACACGTGCAGGGCTGAACAATTATTCAGGAAATACCTGAGAAGACCTTAAGGTCTCATATCTCACTAGCTTTCAGGCCCCTTGCAAGCTAGAAGTGAAGACTACAGCCTGGATAGTTGAAAGAGTGCCCCAACACACAAAGCCAGTCTTCAAGGACTTAGAGAATACTTCTCTTTCTTTCTTAGTCTCCAGGTATTTAAGGCAACTATGAGAGTACTAAGTGACCACAGACTTCAGTGACCACATATGATAAAAATGCAGACTTTACAAAAATATTTAAGAAAAGTTACTAAAAAAGCAAGTAACAACCAACAATCCACAAATACTGTCAACAAAACCCATGGGGGCAGGGAGCTAAGTGTGTTTAGAAATCTAATTTCCAGACTTGATACAGTATGATATTCAAAACTTCTAATTTTTAATGGTAAACAAAAACGAAGACATGCAAAGAAAACAAGAAGGTATGGCCTACTCACAGGGAAAAGAAACTGTGCAGGAGGAAGCCCAGGCATTGGACTTACTAAAACAGTTATGTCAACTCTTAAATATGCTCAAAATGTTACAGTAAATGAAATACAAAGAACTAAAGGAAACCAAGAGAATAATGTCTTACCAGGTAGAGAATATCAATAAAGAGAGAGAAATTATTATTAGTAGTAGTAGTAGTAATATTGAGATGGAGTTTCGCTCTTGTTGCCCAGGCTGAAATGCAATGGCACGATCTCAGCTCCCTGCAACCTCCACCTCCTGGGTTCAAGTGATTCTCCTGCCTTAGCCTCCCGAGTAGCTGGGATTACAGGCATGTGCCACCATGCCCATCTAATTTTTGTATTTTAGGGTTTCTCCATGTTGATCACACTGGTCTCAAACTCCTGACCTCAGGTGATCCACCCACCTCGGCCTACCAAAGTGCCGGGGTTACAGGTATGAGCCACCGAGCCTGGCTTCAGAAATTATTTAAAAAAAAAAAAAAAAAATAGAACGTTTGGAACTGAAAACTACGGAAACTGAAATGAAAAACAAAATCAGTAGAAGTTTCCAAAAGCAGATTAGAACAGTTAGAAAAAAGTCAGTGAATGTGAAGCTAGAGCAACTGAAACACATGAATATACATGTGCAAGAAGCTCAATAAACTCCATGTAAGACAAACAGGAGGAAATCTACAATGACAAATCCTAATAATCATGCTGTCATAAGACAAAGACAAAGCAAGAATCTTGAAAGCATCAAAAGAGAAAGCCCTTAGTTATATACAAGGACTCCTCAATAAAATTAGCAGCCAGTTTTTCTTCGGAAACCATGGAAGCCGAAAGGCAGTGGGATAACACATTTAAAGTTCTAAAACCAAACAAACTTGTCAATAATTCCATATCCAGCAAGACTAACTTTCAGAAATGAAGGAAAAATTAAGACATTCCTAGATAGAAAAAAACTTATAGATTCCACCAATTGTAGACCTTCCATAACAGACATGCAAAACAGAGTCTCCCAGGATGAAATGAAAAGACTCTAGATAGTTAACTCAAAACCATATGAAGAAATAGGGAACAAGGAAAAAGGTAGCTACATAGATACATAAAAAAGCCAGGAGTATTATGCTTTTGGTTTGTAATTCCCTTTTCCTTCTATGTGTTTTTAAAAACAAATGCATAAAACAATAATTATAAGTCTGTATTAATAAGTACACAATGTCTAATGATGTAGTTTGTAAAAATAACACAAAAGGGATTACAGCTTTAACGGAGCAGGTTTTATGTACTATGTAAACTACTTTGTGGTTTAATAAAAATTAATTGCTATAAAATTAAGATATTAATTGTATTCTGCTGGGTAGCCATAAAGAAAAAAAATTAGTATATAGAGAAAAAGAAAGGAATAAAAATGGTGCACTAGAAAAGATCAATTAATCACAAAAGAAGGTAAGAATTATGGAATTGAGAAAAAAGCTTTAAGACATATAGAAAATATACAGCAAAATAGCAGGAGTAATTCCTTATTTACCAGTGATTACTTTAAATGGATTAAACTCTCCAATTTAAAGGCAAGGATTGGCAGAATGGATTTTTTAGAACAGCCAATTCTATTCTGTCTAAAAGAGACTGGCTTTAGATCCAATTCATAAATGGTTAGGAGTAATAGGACGAAAAAAAAGATTTCATGCAAAAAGTAACCAAAAGAAAATTGGTCTAACTGTACTGATACCCGACAAAATACACCTTAAGACAATAATTGTTTCAAGAGACAAAGATGGACATTACATAATGATAAAGTCAGTCTGTCAAGATGTACTAATTAAACATGCATGTTTACTTTACAAGCATCCCCAAATACATGAGGCAAAAACTGAACAGCACTCAAGGAAAATATAGAGAGTTCTAAAAAATAAGCTGGTGACTTCAGTACCCCACTTCATCTATTTTATTATTCATTTATTTGTTTATTTTGAGACAGAGTTGCTCTGTTGCCCAGGCTGGAGTGCAGTGGCATGATCTTGACTGAAACCTCCGCCTCCTGGGCTTAAGCGATTCTCACGTCTCAGCCTCCCAAGTAGCTGGGATTACAAGTGTGCGCTAACAGGCCTAGCTAATTTTTGTATTTTTAGCAGAGAAGGGGTTTTACCATGTTGGCCATACGGGTCTTGAACTCTTGGCCTCAAGTGATCCGCCTGCCTCAGCCTCCCAAAGTGCTAGGATTACAGGCATGAGCCACTGCACCCAACCCAATACCCCATTTTAAATAATGGATGAAACAACTAAACTGAAGATCATTAAGGAATTAGAGAATGTGAACAAAGTTGTAAGTTAACAAGACCTAAAAGATATAAAAACACATCTTAGCTTGAAAGGTAAGATTCCATCACTTACCATATTGACCATGCTGTACCAGGAGAAGGGAACTGGCTTTTGTAACATCCTGGCCTGTGCTTAAGTCTATTTGAAACTTATCATGGTTGATTTCAAGGATGGCCTATGGACATAGGTGTACTGACACCAAGGAGTGCCTTGCAGAGGCTCTGGGAAGCAAGCACGCGGTCTTCCAGGTATCTTGTGAAAGAGAAAAATGACCTCTAACCTTCCCATTATATATGATCTAAAGAACATTCAGAGAAAGCCTTGACTAGATGAGCTAGGCTCCCTTAGGTAGCCCCTTCAGCCTTCACAAAATCTGAATTCCATTCTCTGTGACCTGATTGGCAGAGACATTCCCTGCCTCTGATTTAGGGAGAAAAGCCAACAGTTGGACCTTGGGCATCAAACCATGTAAGTTTGCTAACACTAGGTAAGAGAAATAACGAAGTAAGGGCATTTTACTTTACTTCTAACTTATGTCATAACATTGAACCAAACGTCTAAATATGTATGTATTCTAGGGAGCAAATATGCACATTGTAATGTGTCTGTACATTGAAAAATATTCAAACAAAACAACTAACAGTGTCTACTTCTCTGAAGCTGAGTTTTTGAGAGCACATTTTCCAGTTTTACCTTTATTTATAATGAAGCCTTGACACATTGACAAATAACGCTTAGTACTGATAACATTTTGAGTAACACCATATTTTTATCTAAAAATAAACAGCACTATTTACATGCTGGGATGATTAAATGTCTTGCTCTTACTAGTCAAGAAAATTAAAAACTTCTAGCAAATTATTATTAAACACAAAATCCAATTAGCTGAAGTATGCTTAGTGACATTTTAAGTAGCCTTTCCATATAAAACCTGAGAAAATGATAGAGGGAAAAATATTTAACTAGAAGGAAATTTCACATAAATGGTGTCATTTGATGTTTATAACAAAAAAATTCCTACACATATGAATTCTCTCTACCTCGCCCAATATAACACAAATAGAATAACAAGCAGAATACAATTGAGAAAAACAGTAATTGAATTTTGATTGAGCTTCTGCAATAGAGAATATGCCTCGTTATCTTCTGTTATAATTGTTCAATTTTTCTTTTTTTTTTTTTTTGCCAAATGCTTATATTATCCTTAGAATGTGAGCAGTATTTGATTCATTGTTATTTTTGAACAATAAAGAAATGTTATGAGATTTAGCAATAAAGTACTTTAGTTACTCCATGCCACTGGAAATTTCCCATTACCTAATATTGTGTGAAATATTCAAGGCACTAAATGGTACCTATAGTTTAATAAGGATAGAATTAAAGATAATAACTAATGTGATTGTTTGTATGTGTGTGTGTTTTGAACACCTTGTGTAAATAAGGGATTGTATTGATAAGCCTCTATTGATCTAAATGTTCACCTCTCATGAAGAATCATAGATCCCATTTATAATGTTTGAGTGCCATCAAGCTGCTGATAGTGGTTGCTTCATGAAAATGTGATTTCCAATGAAGTGTTATTTGTCCTTCATAGATTTGAATATTCTAAGAGATATTTCAAAAAGCTGATATTCATAATTTGAGAAGCAATCAAAAACAGGTATCTGTTGAAAAAGTTGGTGCAAAATCCTTATTGATCTCAGAGGGAATTCAGTAATTTATAATTTTGAAACATAGAAAATGGGAATATTGATAATAGCCCCACATTTTGAAATTGCTTATTTCTTGGTGGTGGCATTAACTGTGACCTACCTGCTTTTCTTTATGCAGGACTACTGTATCTGAAAATATTGTAAAGAAGCAAATCTAATTTTGAGAAATTCCAAAAACAAGAAGGCACTCAAAAAAATCTAGCATCCCCCAAAATAAGAATAACCTTTAAGAATATTTAACAAGTTTGCAAATGTTTAAGTTATAAAAAATACAGAGAACATATTTGAACACTGGATATACAAATACATGGGAACTTTAAATAGAGAAGTTCTTATATGACCAGTGGAAGATGTGAATGTGTGATAAAGCCATTTTAAAAGTCATTTCCTCTTGAGATTGAGAGACCTCTTATTTATGGTTTTATATTTTGTTCAAGGTTTGAACACTTTGCCATTAGTGTGAATTACTTTTGTAAATCTCTTGAATGATAAGGCAGTGGAATATAAAGAAATTTACATATATATGAACATAGAAACTATGAAATAATGATGTTAAAATTGCCTTCAGTGTGTGTTCAATTGTGTTTGAAGAAACACGTACACAATATATATACACCTATGTATGTATACATGTTTACTATTTTAATCATGGTAATCATTACAGTTACCATGCTCTGTGCCTATATACATATGTATGTGTATATGGACTTATTTATACAAAACAAAATGTTAAGGAGAGCTTATACATGCATTTAATGCAAGCAAATACTTTCCCTTCAAAACTTTGTCAGAATACACATCTGGTCTGATCCAAACCACAATGTACAGATTAATCCAATTTTAATATAGATTTGTTTTTCGTGTGAACCTAAATATAGTAGATGTATGTATGTATACACTGAAAAGTATGCAATAAAATAACCCAAAAGGTTATCAGTTGTCTTAACAGATTTTATAATGGTGTTATAGTTCTTTATGTTCACAAGATTATTTTCTAACTATGTGGCAAACATCATTTATTTATTTATTTTTGTTAGAGACTAAGGTGTCATTATGTTTTTCAGGCTGCTCTACTCCTGGGCCCAAGCGATTCTCCTGCCTCAGCCTCCCTACTAGCTGAGACAACAGGCACACAAGACTGTACCTGGCTTGCAAACGCCATTTCTATTAAGAAGATATTGTAAGTCTGATACCTAAGAGATAACAGGTAACACAAATACACACACTCAAGTCATAAAAAGAAGCTGAAAAATATTTAATGGCATAGGAAAATGTGGAAATATAAATTATTCACTGTTAAACATAGGACAATTTTTAAAACTCTGTAACTTTTGATCTCAGCTCACTGCAACCTCCATCTCCCGGGTTCGAGTGATTCTCCTGCCTCAGCCTCCGGAGTAGCTGGGACTACAGGTGTGCGCCACCACAACTGGCTCATCTTTGTATTTTGGTAGAGATGGGATTTGACCGTGTTGGCCAGGCTGGTCTCAAACTCCTGACCTCAAGTGATCCATCCACCTTGGCCTCCCAAAGTGCTGGGATTACAGGCATGAGCCCCTGACTGTCCCCCAACACTGTGTAACTTCTAATGGGACTTTATACAGATGTAAGTATATGTAGCATGCCCTGTGGAACAATGTATTACGTACAGTAATGTGCACTGTCTTGGCCTTCTCTTATGACTCCTGCCAAACAGTTTCTGACGATTCATCACATAAGCCGAGAAAATGAAAGAGGACTCCCTAGTTGTCTGGGGAGGGGAATAGGTCAAAGATTTCCTAGATTTGTGAATTGGTGGCTCCTGATGAT
The DNA here is from genome assembly GCA_004027835.1 of Alouatta palliata. NCBI lineage: Eukaryota > Metazoa > Chordata > Mammalia > Primates > Atelidae > Alouatta > Alouatta palliata. The sequence continues at coordinate 7,521 of PVKV010031536.1, read as the reverse complement.
CTCCAGGCTTCTGACAATTTATTCTCTCTTTTGTTTTCTGATTCTTCTAATTTCTTGCCTGAGACAGACATTTTGATGCCATGTGAAAGTGCTGAGCCAACCCACATAGACTAAGTCGGGAAGACATTTAATTTCTGAAAGAACAAGATTCCTGATGAGGATGAGTGGTTTAGGCCTTGACTTGATTTCACATGGAAAAGAAAAGCAAAAGTACAGGAATATGCACAGGTTGCCCCAAACTGTGCAAAAGGCAAGTCAGCCAGGTTTCCTGGCGCATTTGTCTCTGGGTGGCGTTTTTTCAGACAGGAAGGGCGGGAGAAGACTGCTTCAAGATAGGGCGTTTTTGAAAATCTGAAACACTACTGCCACCGTGAGGAAATCGTTTAAAGACAGAATACGCCATTACAGTGTCCTTCCCGGGAAGCCTCGGTATGGGGGATGTCTGGTCTGTGCGGAGGTGGAAGAGGCTTGGACTCGAGGCTAGGTCTTCTTGCCTTCTCCTCTAAGGCCTGAAGAGACGCCTGGACATTGGCGGTATGTAAGGCCTGAAGAGAACCTGGAGAGTAACAGTCTTGGAGTGAACCGGCCGCTGCCAGGTGGTCCTGGCACAGGAAGTCGTGGGGCGGGACCTCGGTTCCACTTGGTGTGGGCGGGACTGCAGGAACCCACTCAAATACATATGGAGGCTTTTGTGGGCATCTGTCTCTTCCTGTGCCTTGGAGCAAGAGTCAGCAAGCTTTCTCATGCTGACATCTTGCTGTGGATCTTTGGGTCTCTGGTAGAATCAGTAACGTGCACAATCAACATGGTTATTCCAAGAGAAGTTTACAGGATTTGCTATTAGAACCTTCACTCTCGAGGTGCTGCACCAAGGTACTGCCAACGTCCAGGTCTCTTTTAAAACCTTAGATGAGTAGTCAGGGACTCTCGGCTAGAGGCCAAGCCTCTTCCACTTCTTACCAGACCACTGCCAGCGACAGGTAGTCCTCACTCGAACTCTGTAATGGAGTAGTGTTTCGTTAAACGACAACCTCACGATGGCAGTAGTGCTCCAGATATGCCAAGAAGTCTTGCTTTGGAGCCCTCTGCTCCTGCCTTTCTTGTATGAAAAAACGCCATGCACAGGCAAAGGCGCCACCAAACATGGCTGCCTTGCATTTTGTCCAGTTTGGGACCAGCTGGTCTTACTGCTGCACTTTTGCTTTTGTTTTCCACTTGAAATCAAACAAGGCCTAAACCACCCGCCCTCATAAAGAATCTTGTTCTTTCAGACATGTTCTCCTGACCAAGTCTTTGAGGGTGTGACCTACTTCACAGAGTTACAGAGATAGTACATTGCATGGTATAAAATTATCTTCAGGGGATGAAGGCACAAGGAGAAAATTACTTGAAACTTGGAGATCTTCTCTGGCAAGCAATTTACAAATTCTAGTGTTCTTTGACCTGGCTCCCCTCCCAGACAACCAGGGAGTTCTTCATGTTCTAGCCTCAAGTTTTGCATTATAGGCAGTAATTTGGCCATAAAGGAGGGATCTGATAGTTGTCATAACTGTCTGCCACATAACTCCACAAGAAATGATACTCATAGTACATATGTTCAATTCCTGTCGAGGTTACTCAGAGTTATATCTCATGGTTGCACCATTTAACGTCAAATACAATATTTTCCCATGCATAACATATACTTCAAGTATTTCCTAAGACTTTACACACTGTCTATGTGGGGAATGGATGGGTATGTTATGTTTTCTTTCTTGGAGCAGGTGTTAGCAGGCTTTCATGCAGTGTTACTCTACTGTGAGGCATGAGTCATTTGTTACAGCAATGTGAGAACACCGAGGATAGACCAGTTCCAAGTGGGATGTAGCAGGAGCGGGTAAGTTTTTTGAGGGTCTCAAGGGCACCCAATTGCCTGGAGACTAGAAGGGCATAAAGAGAAATGGAACCACTGAGCCAATCAAAGAAGAGTTACATCTTCTTCTAGTGGACTGTTGTACATAAACCAAAAATAGTAAAGGGGATTGAAAATCAATCTACAATTTAATAGTATTTGTCTGTTGGAAATGGTATTACCTGTGATCTCACTTCACATTATCATATATGACTGATTATAGCAGGTATGTTTTCAAGAAGCATGATTGTTTCTACAAATTCAAAAACAAGTGGCAGAAGTGACATCAATGAAAATTATGCATTAGGGAACTTCTGTATGTCATCTCTCCAGAAAGGCAACTCAAAACAACCAGGAATCTGTAATTAGATAATATTCTCAACGTGATATAGGGGGTTTTTTTTTAATAAAAAAATCTACAGGCAATATACTCAAGAGTGAAAGACTGAAAGCTTTCCTCCTAAAATCACAAAAAAGGCAAGAATGCACATTTTCACCCTTTTCTTGAACATTACACTTAAAATTGTAGCCAGAGTCATCAGGCAATGAAGATATATAAAAGGCATCCAAGTTGAAAAGAAAAAAATGGAAATTATGTCTCTTCATAAAGACGATGATCTTATAAAAATGCTTTAAAATGCAGAAAATCCATATTAGAGCTAATGAACAGTATTCAGCAAGCATCACAGGATAGAAGAGTAACTTGGAAAAATCAGTTGTAGTTGTATACACTAGCAGTGAACAATCTGAAAATTAAAGAAAGCAATTCCATTTATAATAGCATCAAAATAAATCATATATATGTGGTTCTCCTGCCTCAGCCTCCTGAGTAGCTGGGATTACAGGCATGTTCTACCACACCCGGCAAAATTTTATATTTTTAGTAGAGACGAGGTTTCTCTATGTTGGTCAGGCTGATCTCAAACTCCCGACCTCAGGTGATCCACCTGCCTCGGCCTCCCAAAGTGCTGGGATTACAGGCATGAGCCACAGTGCCCGGCAATAAATCATATTTTAAGGAGAATATTTAACTAAACAGATGAAAGACTTACACATTGAAAATCACAAAATACTAGAGAAGACATTAAAGATTACCTAGATTTTTAAAAAAGACTTCCTGTGGTAATGGGTTGGAAGACTAAATATTTATAATGTGGCAATACTAGCCATACAGATCTGTAGATTTAATGTAATCCTAATTATTATTCCCATGAGTATTTATTTTTGGGAAAAAGAAAGCGCAAACTCTAAAGATCCTATTATATTGCAAGATATCTGAGTAACCAAAGTTTGAATAAGAAAAACCAAGGTGAAAGACTCACACGTCTATATTTGAAAAGTTACTAGAAAAGCAGTGTGATGATCAAATAAGAATATACACAGTGATTAATGGAAGAGACGGAGAGTCTGAAAATAAACCCAGATGTTGTGGTCAATTGACTTTTCACAAAGTTATCAAGTTCATTTAATGAGACATGAATAGACTCCTCAAGAAATAGTGCTTAGACAGATGGTTATCCACAAGCGAAAGGATGAAGTTAGACCTCTACCTCACATCATATGCAAAATTAACTCAAAATGTATCAAATGTCTAAAGATACGAGCTAAAGCTATAAAACCTTCAGGGAAACTATAGGAATAAATCTTCACAACTTTTGATTTGGCAATGATTTATTAGCTATACCACCAAAACCACCAATAACAAAAGAAAAAATACATTGGACTTCCCTGAAATTAAAAACTTTTTGCATCAAAGTACATAATTCAGAACTTGAAAAGCCAACTTAGGGAGGAAATATTTCCAAATCAATTATCTAAAAACTTCTAATATCCAATATGTATAAAGGACTCTTAAAAACAACAAAAGACAACTCAATTTTTAAAAAATAGGCAAAGGGAGAGTGACATCACCAAAATGGTAGAGTGGAAGTAATCTCACTTTACCCTAAAGAAAACTAAAACAGCTGTCTAGTGCCAAGATTATCACAAGTAATATTGCAGAACTGAACATTGAGACTGACGATCTGTGGGGCCACAAGAAAGTGAATACATAGGAGCAGCTGGAAAGATTAATGGACTTCTCTCTCCATGATTCCCCAACCCGAAACTGCTAGGCACCACGTAGAAAAGTCCCCCTGAACTCACAGTTTCCTCTGTAAAATGTGAGATCCAGGTAGGCAGCTACCTTATCGCCCATTTTGGTGTCCTTTGCAGCAATGCTATTCTTGCCTCACACCCTAGAAAACATCCTGACTGCCTATAGGAAGAAAAATCTCTGAGGGCAGCTACAGACAAAAAGTGGAGTTGAAGCTAGCAAGCCCAGTGCACTAAATTTGGGGACTCCTCTTTTACTCAGACAAAGAAGATCTCAAACCACGGAGAGCATCAGCAGCAACATGAAACTGAACAGGAATGGAAGAAAAACAAAAACGAAAACAGGAAAGGCTATACTTTGGCTGGGCATGGTGGCTCACGCCTGTAATCTCAGCTAGGGAGGCTGAGGCAGGACAATCCCTTGAGAGCAGGAGGCAGAGATTGCAGTGAGCTTAGATCTTGCCATTGCACTCCAGCCTGAGCCAGAGTGAGACTCTATCTCAAAGAAAGGCTGTACTTAGATAAAACAGATTGAAAGTCAAAAACTGTAAAGAGAGAAAAAGAAGGTCACTGTATAACAATGAAAATGCCAATACAGCAAGAGGCTATAACAGTTGTAAATATGTATGTACCCAACACTGGAACACACAAATATATAAGGCAAACATTTGAAGATGTAAACAGAGAGACTGGTGTACAACAATACTGGACGATGTCAGTACTCCACTGGAATGAAACTATACTCTAGACCAAATGGACTTAACTAACATTTACAGAATATTTTATCCAATTGCTATTGAATATACATTCTTGTCATTAGCACATGGAACATTCTCCAGTATAGAGCATATGTTAGGTCACAAAACAAGTCTCCACAAATTTAAGAAAAGACCTGAAAATATGAAATTACTAGAAGAAAAGACTGGGGAAATACTTTAAGACATCATTCTGGGCAAAAATCTTTGCATATGATGCAGCAAATTTTTGTATAAGACCTGAAAAGCACTGGCAATCAAAGCAAAAATAGACAAATGAGAGTAAATCAAGCTAGAACGCTTCTGCACAGCAAAGAAAACAATAAAGCGAAGAGACAACCTACAGCAATAGAGAATATCTTAGCAGACTATTCATCTAACAATAGAATAATAAATCACAATATTAAACAAACTCAGCTCAATAGCAAAAACCAAATTTTCTGATTTACAAATGGGCAAATGATCTGAATAGACATTTCTGAAAGAAAGACACAAATGACTTTTCATTTCTGAAAGAAAGACATGAATGGCTTTTCATTTCTGAAAGAAAGACGTGAAAGACACACAGATATATGGAAAAATGTTCAACATCACAAATCATCAGGGAAACGCAAATCAAAACCACAGTGATATACCATATTACCCCAGTTCAAATGGCTCTTACTAAAAAGACAGAAAATAATAGATGCTGGCTAGGAGGCAAAGAGGAATGCTTGCATACTGTTGCTAGAAATGTATATTAATACAGCCACTATGGGACATAGTATGGAGTTTCCCCAAACAGCTAAAAATAGAGTTATATATGATGTAGCAATCCCACTGCTGAGTAGATATCCAAAAGAAAGGGAATCAGTACAGCAAAGAGATACATGCATTCCCATGTTTATTGGATCATTATTCACGATAGCCAAGATATAGAATTGACCTAAGTGTTCACTGATGGATGAATGGATTAAGAAAATGTGGCATACATATAAAATGGAAGATTATTGAGCCAGCAAGATGAATAAAATCCCATCATCTGCAGCAACATGAATGGAGCTGTAGGACACTATGTTAAGTGAAATAAGGTAGATACCTAAAGACAGATGATCACATGTCCTCACTCATATGTAGGAGCTAAAAGAATCTATCTCACAGAAGTATAGAGTAGAATGGTGGACACCAGAAGTTAGGAAGGGAGGGGAATGAAGAGAGGTTGGTTAGTGGCTACAAAAATACAGTTAGACAGAAGGGGTAAGTTCTAGTGTTCAATAGCAAAGTTAGGGCGACCGTAGTTAACAATAATTTAATGCTTGTTTCCAAATAGCTAAAAGAACGTTTGAAATATTCCCAGCACAAACAAATAATAAATGCATTAAGTGATGAGTATCCCAGTTACCCTTTTTTGGTTATTACACATTTTATGGATGCATGAAAATATATGTTCTGCATAAATATGTATAATTATGTACAAATTTTAAAAACAGGCAAAGGTCTCAAATAGATAAGTCTCCAGAGAAGATGTTCAAATAACAATTCCATGAAAGATGCTTCCATTATTAGTCTTTTCAGAAACGTAAATCAAAACCACCTCATGATACCATTTAACACCAACTAGAATGGGAATTACTTAAAAAGAACTAATATTGGTGAGGAGGTGGAGAAATGGGAGCTCTTCTAGAGTGTTGGTGGAAATGCTAAATTGTGCCCCTGCTACAGAAAACAGTTTATCAGTACCTCAAAAATTTAAACATAGAAGGAACCATATGAGCTAGCAACTCTACTCATAAGTATCCTAAATATACACCTCAAACGACTGAAAACAAATACTCAAACAAGTACATGTATATACTCACTGTATATATTTATTAACAATACCCAGAAGGTGAACACAAGCAAACATCCATCAGTTGATGAATAGATAAACACAATGTGATATATACATATGGATATTATTCAGCTACAAAAACAAATGAAGTACTGACATATATTACAACATGGATGAAATTTGAAAACATGCTAAATGAAAGAAGAAAGACAAAAAAGTCCACTTAATGTGATGATCAGTGGTGAGGGAAAGTAGATTAGTGTTTGCTAGGGGCTGGGCAGAGAGTGGAATGAGAATGACTGCTTGATGGAACCAGGGTATTCTTTTGTGGTAATAAAAATTATTTGCCACTAGGTAGAGGTAATGCTTGCACTGTGTTGTGAACCTGGGTAGGGAGTCAGGACAAGAACCACGTGGCCTGGTGCCTCGATTTGCTCTCCTCCAAGACCTTAAATATCAACACTTTATTTTCCTTTCTCTTTAAGCATGGATCCCTGAGTTCTGTCCACAATACTACAAGACAATTTGATATTATAATAGAATACTGCAGATACAATACTGAGTGAAAGAGAGTAGAAATGGGAAGACTTGGTTGTGTGGAAACTGAGTTCTTGGAAACAGGAGAGATACTTGATGAGGGTGAGTGGATTAGATCTCAGTTTACTATCCAAAGGAAGCCAAAAGCAAAATGCTAGGAGTAGAATACCTTTACACAAATTTAGCAAAATGTTAGGTAGCCATAGTTTCTGGTGTCTTTGGCTGTTCTTGGCCTTTTTTTGAAATGTGATGGGCAGGAGAGGAGTGACTGGAACAAAGTTAGTTGGCTTTTCTCGGGCAATACTGCCATCATGCGGAAATAGTTTCATAGGATCCAAAGCCGTGAGGGTTTCCTCCGCGTAAGCCCTAGCACTTGAAGAAGGAAAAGCCAGTGCAGGCTGAACAGGCCCGAGACCCAAGCGGGCCTTCCTACC
>PVKV010031535.1:0-20901 GCA_004027835.1 Alouatta palliata | reverse complement strand
GGGTTGGGCAGTCAGTTCCTGCATCCACCCTCCTTAATTCCAGCCTATTGACAGGAATAGAAACTGTGGTCCATAGAAAGCAATAATTACTCTTTTCTCTGGGAAATTATTAAATGAGTAGAATTTATATTTATCTGTAGTTCCTACTCTTGCTGAGTGTAGTTCATGTTGAAGACTTCTGGGTGACAGATCCTTGGCAGAAAAAAGAAAATAAAAGAAAAAAGACTTAAATTGTGGGATTTCATGTTTGCAGGATCCCTGTCCTAGTATCCTTAAACAATATGGTTTACTCTCTGTCTTATGTGCTAACATCCTAGAAGCACTTAAATTCATCTGAAAATTAGCAGAGTAAACATGGCATAGGAGAAAGGGAACTAGTATCATTTAAGGGCTTTTTCATGGCAGATGCTCATCTAAGTACTTGGGTCACTGCCCTTGGTCTGCTCATTGACCCTGTGAGATACACAGTATTCCCATTGAAAGCTGGGAGAGGTTAAAGAATTGTTCCAGGCTCATACAACTAGCATATGAAAGAGTAACCCATTATCCTGTTAGTCTATTTTCTGATTTCTGTACACATCATTCACATTATGATTTGGGACATTGTGACTTTTTAGCCACACTCAAAATGAATTAAAATATATTTTCTCTGTTCTTTCAAGGTTACGTAGATATAAAGTCCTAGGGAGCAGTAACTCTGACTCAGACCTGTTCTCCCGCCTGGCCCAAATGCTTCAAAACGGATCTCAGAAACCCCGGAGCACTACTCAGTGCAAGAGTCCAGGATCTCCTCACAACCCAAAAACACCACCCAAGAGTCCAGCTGTCCCTCGCAGGAGTCCCAGTGCCTCTCCTCGAAGCTCATCCTTGCCTCGCACGTCTAGTTCCTCACCATCTAGGGCTGGACGGCCCCACCATGACCAGAGGAGTTCATCCCCACATCTGGGGAGAAGCAAGTCACCTCCCAGCAACTCAGGATCTTCATCATCCAGGAAGTCCTGCCAACAGGAGCATTGCAAACCCAGCAAGAATGGCCTGAAAGGATCTGGCAGCCTCCACCACCACTCAGCCAACACTAAAACCCCCCCAGGGAAGAGTAAGCCAGCCAGTAAACTCAGCAGATAGGAGCCAGGCTGCATCTCTTTGAAAGGTGTGAGATCTTCCTCCTAACCCTGATGCATGTGTGTCCCTGTACTGTCTGTTTTAAAAAATCAGTGTTGATCTTCTCTTGCAAAAGAAAGTAACATGATCAATTATTTATAAGAAGACATAAATACATGATAAGGAATTACCTAAGGCAGGCAGCAAGCAGTTCAGGAATCGATATCTTTGTACAAGAAGGAAAAATAGAGCAAAAATCCAAGGGGGAGAAACTCATTAAAATGACCTCTCATTTTTAAGCTGCCTTTGAAACAAAAGAGTTGAGGACAGGAGACAGAATGGAATTTTAGGGGGTTTGCCTAATTTTTTTAAGCCTCAAAGATTAAATAGCAAAAGTGAAACTTGTTTGATATTTTCATTCAAAATTTCCCCACCCTGGAGAGTCGTTGGTCAGATGCTACATTGTGTAAGAAGTCTGTTGCCAGGGAGCCAGTACCGTATATTTGGCTTGTGTGTTTATTTTGTGTATTGAGAATGAACACCTTTACTTTGCCTCATTTCTAGTACCCTCCCTGGACTTCAGATTTTTTTAAAGTTTAGTATGTCTTATTTGATTCAGTCTCTCTGCTTTTATTTTATGGTCCTAATTGTACTTTCAAATCCAATTACTTTTTTTTTAGTTCCCTGATTTTTTTAGAGCAACAGTTCTTAACCTACTATATTTTTATTATGAAAAATAAGAAACTTAGGTAAAGAAAAGTCTAACTGGAGCACTTTGCAGGTTTTAGTGTTTAGGGAGAGAAAGAAAATGTTGGGGAATAGCCTTCAAGATAGAAGAACCCCCTTCCTCCCCGTTAAGTATCCTCCTTTAGAAACTTGAGTAGAAGGAAAACTGACCAGAGTAGACTGCTCCCTTAAGTCTTCTGAGTTCCCACTGTTTCTAATATCAGCCTCCAAGATGATACTAGGAAAGCACAATGCTTTGGAATGTGACTTGAGATTTAGAAATAAATTAGATGTATTACTGAGGCTTAGAATCCTCAAACTTTGTATTTTATACATTTAGCCAATAAGGAATTAATATCTGGGGAAATAAATTTAGGCTAAATTTTTCTCTTTTCATGTTTTATTACCTGCTTCTCCTGTGTTTTAGTTCAATATTTGGGCTTCTTGGCCTGATTTTCATATAATCTCAATTTATGAAGCTGTAAAGAGGAAGATACTTGTTCTAATCTCACTCTTCTAACAGGAATCAGGCAAAATGAAAGTATACCAGACATTTTAAATGGGCTCTTTTATACTCTCTAGGTGTTTTGTGTTGTAGAGACCTTATTAAAGGTCAGGTAAATTGGTCTGCTTGTTGTTGAAATTTACCTTCTAGCAAACATCTGTGCTTTGTTTGACCTTGTGTTTGCTGCCAAACCCAATACGGTTGAATTGGGAAACAAACAGAAAAAAAGAAATACATTTCCTCCCCAAGTGAACATCTTCTAATGCTGCATCAAAGCTGCCCTGAAGCTGCACTGAACTTCTCTTGTTCTCTTTATCTGTGTTGAGCTTTTTAAAAAAACAAACTCAAAACACTATTGAGGCATATAACGTCTCTTATAAGAAATGTAGCATAGTGTGGAATCTTAATTTCTCTCCAGTTTCAAACACTACAGAGGAATGCAATAGATAAGACATATTTGCTGTTCATCTGAAGCAACTGTAATATTGGAAGACCAGCCCTTCTGTATTATATTGTATAATAGTTGCTATAACACTACTTGCATGTCTTCATGATAAATTATATAAATATTTATAAATATATAGAGAGACATATGCTTATATAGACTCATTCTTTCTCAGTCTCCATTTGTAATTTAAAGATCACAGATGGTGAAATTCCTTTTCTATTGTGTGCCTCATGTACACTTGGGCCTTGCCTATCTTCATTTTCTGAAAATATGTTCTTGGCATGTGACACCTCAGAGTCTTCTTGCCTTCCCTGTGTACAATCCAAGGGTTGGCAGTCTTTAACAAGCCAAGATAGGTTATTTAATTTTCATTTTAAAAAGATTTTGTAATAGGAAAAAAATGATGGGACATGCTTGTGTACTGGTTCAAAGATTTGTCATGTTAATCACATATTTCCCTCCTTATAGTAAGAGTGGATAAACTGGGTGATAATGATGAGTCTGACAGATTTTTAAAACATCTCTTAAACATTGCCATTCTACTTTGCTCTTTTCATCTCACTTTTTTGGCAGGAGGGTTGGGGGATAATGAAGATATTATTATACTTTTTCTGTTGCATTAGCGAAATTGTGCTAAAAGTAGCTAGCTTTAAATCCCAACCCCTTTAGTCGGAAATACGCTAGTAGTAATCATCGGAAAAGCTGATGAGGCTGCAGCTGTGGTATTTGAATGTGATTTTATTTCTTATTGGCATTTCTCTGCTGGCAGTTGATTGACAGTGAGAATGTGGCAACTGAATGTTTTCTCTCTTTCTTGGTTCCTTCCATTTTTTCCCAACCTTTCCAGTGTGTTGCCCCCTTTTCTAAATGGTGTTGACAAACTCATCAAGATCCAGAGAGAAACAGTCTCATCATGTAAGAATATTTTATATTGCATGTAGAGGAAAGAGTTAACCAAAGATGTTTCTGCTCTGATACTTTCAAAAGAAAACAGACTAATTATATCATAGGTGGTATCAATAGGTCTGCTTATAAGTACTGTCCTATGTAGAGATTTACTTTTTGGTTTTTACAAGCATAGTTTGTGCTTTTAGATGTTAGATGTTTCTCAGGCGAAAAACAGAAGTTGACAGCCCTGAGCAAGCATTTGTGACACAGGGATTTCTATTTTTGTTTTAAAGTATGATACACAGAATGGGGTTTTGGGGTCGATTTGGTTTGGTTGTTTTTAGTTCTTTACTTTTTATTTGGGGGCTCTCTTAGTGATGGCATATTTCAGGTTTCAGTGACATAGATCAAGTAATTTTAAACCAATTTGGTTTTTCTACCTAAGATGAGGGATATGGCTATTAAGGTCAAGCCAAACTATACTAAAAGTAGTATAGGGCAGAGTTAAAATTACCTTTTGAAAATCAGGTATTACCTGGTTTCTTCTGTCACAGCAGAATAGCTGGTTACCTAGAGTCAGTCACAGTTGCCCTCGCCCTCCCTTGTCTAGTCCCTGGAAGTCCTTGAGTGGAACAGAAGGTAGAAATAGCAACAGCCCAATCACTTTAGGTAGCACTTCTCCTGAATTCTTCTACCAAGTCCCCAGGGTCTGTGGATTGGTTGAAACAGTAAAATCATACATAGTGATTTCTTGTACAGGATAGAGGCATTTAATTTTAGTGTCTAGTGAACAGAGAAGGAAAACTGGGTCATATAAAATTTAACCTTAAAACACAGATTATACCTATCTTTGAATGTTAAATCCTAGGCAGACAGGCACTCTCATTCTTAACTCTGGTATGCAAGCTGGCCTTGCTGACAATGACATCGTTACATTTACTGTTTTTTAAGTTGCATGTTGTGATTTGAATGTTTTTTGTAAAAGTTGCCAAGTTAACTGAGTACTAAATAAGTAGCAAAATGGTATCTGAGACCCACTGTAGTCATTACTCGCTTTATGTTATTTGCTTTCAAATACTAAAATCTCAGCTGCTAATTCAGCTTTCAAGATGTGCAGTATCTCCTTCTCTTAGCTCCTAGCCACGTTGGGAACTTGAGGTTCTTCAATATCATCAGAGATTCCTTCCAGGCCACATATTTTATGCTAATATTTCCATAGTTGCATTCAATCTATAAGGAAAAAGTGTACATTGGTGCATGTTTTATAAACCCAGACACACAGATAACTAAAACCATAGTTTTTCTATACTCAAGAGCTTTGAATTTAAAGCAGATGCTTTTTTTCCCCAAGAGCAGACAATTCTACATTCCTAACATAACATTAAGAATTGGTGATAGGAGAAGCAGGATCCAGAATGCAGAATGATTGAGACTTAGGAAAAAAACCCATTTTCCGCTGGTTGTTGGAATATTTATTTATTTGTAGGTAAGTCTAGATTAAGCCTTGAAGATCAAAGTTTTTTGGATTTTAAAAACTTCTTTCATTCCTTTATATTGATAAAAATATGGCCTATGTTAGAGAACCTTTTTTTCTGTCATGTTTATGTATTTTGGAATTAAGTTGTTTGCATTCACTTTCAAAATCTGCCCATTTCTCTTTATGTGCACTTGCCACAGATGTGTCAGGACTTTGCCTAAAGGGAGAGATACTTTAGCACCTGTGTCACTGAGGAGATGGAGTGGTTGACGAGCACTGTTGCGCTGTGTAACTTGGGGTTTTGTTCTCTAGACAATATATTAGCAGAATAACTACTTCTCGATGATACCACACAAAAGTATTACAGGATGAAGGCATGTAACTTCTGTGGTAGTCCTTATGTGTCAGTGTATAACCAAGTTCAGAAACCACAGGTGTATTTTTAGACCTTTACTTAGAGAACTAAAGGCAGTTCCAAGCATCAGCTCATATGCGGGGATTAATGCATGAAAACCCTAAGAGGGTATGTCGGGACATCATACTTCCCTGTCCTCACCCTGTAGAACTCTGGTGTGTAGAGTGGAAACTCATTATATCATTGAGTATATTCTCAGTATTTTAGCCTTCCCTCTGGAATTAAGAGGAATTTAGCAAAGTTTCAGGAACCTTCAGAATCTATTGCCCAACACTACCCGAAAAACTGTAGGAGGCACATGGGGAATTCCTATAGTTCTTAGGTACGTTCAAGACATAGGACAAGGATCCCTATCCACATAAAGGGGAATCTGGATGCTACACACCTCACTCTCTGAAAAATCCCTGGCTGAACATGGAATTATGACAGTAAAGTTTTGGCCCTTTAGTTTCCTAGAACAGCTCACAGAAATTTTAAAAAGTAAAACAAAGTGCATGCCCATTAAGACGTCTTCTAATTCAGTTGTGATTATCTGCTCTTTCTTAAAAAAATATGTAAGCTTGATGTTTATTCCCTTTCAGCAAATTTGGATCAGAAAATTAAAGTATGTGACAAGATCAGGTCACCTGGAATTTCCATACAATCTCAAGACATTGAATAGCAAAAAAAAAAAAAAAAAAAAAAAAAAAAAAGCAGTAATGATTTGCATATTTTCTCAGACTTTGCTGGGTCTTTGGTCTTAGGTTAACATGTAAAAGTAGTGAAGCCTTTCCTCTCATGGCCCTGTGCAACTTAACAGTTTCTCCCTCCTCTTTGGCTGGAAGTGTTAGTGATAGCATGGGTACAGAGTGTCCACTGGTGATGCTGACCATGTCTCCCAGGTACCCTGGCTCTGGGTTCCTTGACCTAGGGAACAAGTTTGGATGAGACATATCTTTGAGCCCATGTGACTATAGAATTTGCTGATGACATAATTTTACAGGGACAATGGATAGGAATTTTACCTCTCTTTTTAGTAGTTTAATATTATTTCCTATTATGTATTTAAGTGTTCACTCACCTAATTAGAAACATTGAGTAAACAAACCAAGTTTTTATATAAACTACCCTTGCCATATGATGCTCTTTTTCTCTTATAATAAGCAGTTTAAATCCTGAGAAATTCGTGCCCAGCATTTCACCACAGCTGGACTATTCTTCACTCACCTACAAGGAGTAAACCAGGCTACCAGAACTTGAATTTGACTTATTTTAGGGAGCTACCCAGGGAGGGGAAAGCCCTTGGGACTTTTTCCAAAACAATCTCTTTGCTCTATTCACCAGATAAAGTAGTCCACTAAGGTGAAAAAGCTTTCAAAAATACCAAGATAATGCCTGTAATCCCAGCACTTTAGGAGGCTAAGGTGGGCAGATCATGAGGTCAAGAGATTGAGAGCATCCTGACCAATATGGTGAAACCCTGTCTCTACTAAAAAATACAAAAATTAGCTGGGCGTGGTGGCGTTCACCTGTAGTCCCAGCTACTCGGAAGGCTGAGGCAGGAGAATTGCTTGAACCCAAGAGGCAGACATTGCAGTGAGCCGAGATTGCGCCACTGCACTCCAGCTTGGCACCTGGCAACAGAGTGAGACTGTCTCAAATTCAAAAAAAAAACAAAAAAAAAAAAACAAAGGAAGATAAAGGAAATATAACACTGGCCCACTTGGGGCTTTGAAATTAGATTGGGTAGACTGAATAAATGAAGCCTAGATGCCCTGGGCTTGAGCCCTGCTTACTTCTCCAATACACAGTTCCTTGTCCCCCTTCTCACCCTTTTTCTAAAATAACCAGTGTCTGTTTCACTGGGCCATTTACTTACAAGTTCCCAGCTTTTAGGAGAAAAAGAGGGAGGGGGGAGCATCTAGTTTTGAATTAGATAAACACCTTGAAAGGAATGAGCTATTGGCAGCTGTTAAATCAGCTGTTAAATGAGATTCAGCCACAAACCACAATTCTTTCTTGTTGAACAAGACCACTGAGTTAGAATAGATGACTTTAATAATTCCACTTTTCTCTCCCTCTCTTCTCCTCTTCCTGAAATCAGAGAGATGAGAAACTACTCTTTGAAATAACTCCAGAGGTGTTTTATTGTGTCCCTTTCCCCTACAAGCAGCTCCTTTATACAATTTTGCTCAGGCAACCAAGGACACAGAGTATTGGCAGAAACATGGAGTGCTTTTGTATAGGCCACCTGTACATAAAAGTGTAATTATTTATTTAATTTTCCCATTTGTATCATATTAAAGCTTTGTACAGTGTTTTAAGTTCTGTTTTAAAATTATTTTGTATTTTATTTTTATAACCTAGTAATAAAATATTCATTCCGCATGCAAAATCTAGTTTTATGTGTGTGACGGTTTGGATTTCAAAAGTGGAAATATTATTTTTCTAATTTAATAAAGTTACCGAATACACCAGAGGTTACAAGATCAACTGGGAGCAGACAGTGTTACTGTAAATGCAGTACCACATCCAGAGGTTCCCTAAAAAAAGCAGCCCAGGACTGAATAGAAACTAAGTGTTCATTGTCCCTGCAGGTGAAAACCAGGGTTTGAGGATATTAGGAGATGTTTCCCTGTAATACAATTAAAATACTAAAAGCTCCCTTTTAGTCCATTATTCTGTCTGGCTGGAGGTACTTTTTCCTTCTCCATAGGAAACAACCCTTCCACCACTAGAGAAATTCCTGCACCCCACCCTCATCTTTCTGCCTGTAACCGTCCTTTGAACCAGAGGAACTCTCAGGAGGATGCACAAGGGCACTGCCTCACCACTCTTGGTTTGGTTTGACCTGGAATGATAGTGCCATCTGTTTTTGTCCGCCTGGATTCCCTTACTTGATTTCCCACTGATTAGCAACATCCAAAATGCTCTCTCATGTTTCTTTAAAGGAGATTAAGGAATTACTCAGGGTGGGCATGGTGGCTCATGCCTGTAATCCCAGTACTTTGCCGCCCACTCCCCACCCTAGGGAGGCTGAGGCAGGAAAATCCCTTGAGCCCAGGAGGCGGAGGCTGCAGTGAGCCTCGCTGACGCCACTGCACTGCAGCCTGGGCCACAGAGCAAGACCCTGTCTCAATAAAAAACAAAAAAGCAAAACAAAACCTGGAGCTCCCAGAAGCTAATCATATGCTTACAGACATCTCAGCTACAAAGTAGTTGAAATATTAACCTCATATAAATCCATTTAAGTAAATAAAGCTACAAACAAGCAATTATATGTGCACGGTGGCCAGAGGCACTTTAAGGGTTGTGGCCTGGGGATTATTAAAGACCTTCTAGAAGTAATTAATTCTGTCCTCAATGGTCAATTAGCTGATGATGAGCACTGAAAAGCCGATGGTTACTGCTCCGCCAAGGGATTAAAAAATTGCCCTTTGAGAAAAACAAAGTGAAAATGAAAGATTAGATTATAATTTCTCTGGGGTGGTGCCAGTTGGACCTAGAAAACTTAAACTCTTGGAAGAATGTGCTTAGAGCAGAAGATAAGCTGGTGGCTGTCTCTGTTCCCCTCCACCTACCTCTCTCCCGGATCCTCGGTCTCCCCAGAGGGGCGTCCGTCCCACGGCAACCCCACTCCCAGCTCGGATCCCTTCCTCAGATCGCTCATCGGGCCAGGACAGGCAGCCAAGGCGGGCCTCACCACGGGCTGTGATCTGCACTTCACCTCCCAACAACAGGCCTGTTGGCGGGGGCTGAGGACCCAACGAGGCCTTGACCGTGGGCCTGGGCAAGAGCCGGCTCCGTCCCGCCCCGCTGGCCCCTCCCCGCCCCGCTAGCCCCTCCCCGCCCCGCTAGCCTCTCCCCGCCCCGCTAGCCTCTCCCCGCCCCGCTAGCCTCTCCCCGCCCCGCTAGCCCCGTCCCTCCCCGCCCCGCGAAACCAACGGTCGTTCCCCGCCGCTGGCCCCGCCCCTCCCCGGCCGCCCGAGGCGCGCCTGCGCCTGCGCAGTCGCCCCACGGCGCCCAGACCGGGATGGCGGCCGTTTTGGAGTCGCTGCTGCGAGAAGAGGTGTCGGTCGCAGCCGTCGTGCGGTGGGTCGCACGCAGCACCCAGGGTTCGAAGGTAACAGCGCTGACACGTCTCCAGGCCTGACCCGAAGCCGGTTCCCGCGGTGGAGTCCAGCCCTCCAGTTCCCTTCCTCTAGGACGCCTGACTACCAGCCGGGCCGAGTGCTCTCCAACTGGGCGCCGCTGCCTGGGCCGCCCACCGAGGCGCGCCCAGCGACCCTGGCTGCTGACGGCCCCTGGCCGGCGGCTGACCCTCTCGCCCTTCGATCTGTGCTTCTGCCCTAGGATAACCCCGGGGAGGCGGCCGCGCTGAGCTCACTCCGGCCCCTGCGGAAAGAATTCGTACCGTTCTTGTTGAACTTCCTGAGGGAGCAGAGCAGCCGCGTCCTCCAGCAGGGGCCCCCGACCCCCGCCAAGGCCCCGGGCGCCTCGGCAGCCTTGCCAGGGAGGCCGGGAGGCCCGCCGCGGGGCAGCCGCGGGGCGCGCGGCCAGCTTTTCCCTCAGACCGAGGTCTTGAGCACCGCCGCCGAGTCCCCTGTGGCCCGCCGCGGGGGCAGGAGGCGCGTCCCGGGGCCGGCCCGGGAGCGTGGAGGCCGCAGCCTGGAGGAGGGGGTCAGCGGGGAGAGCCTGCCCGGAGCCGGGAGCCGGAGGCTTAGAGGCTCTGGCAGCCCCAGCCGCCCCAGCCTCACGCTCTCTGATCCACCAAACCTCAGCAACCTGGAGGAGTTCCCTCCCGTAGGCTCGGTTCCCCCTGGCCCTACAGGGTGAGACTCAGCTCTCATGCAGGAGATGTAGTACGAAGGCTCTGGGGAGTCAGTCAGTCAGGGCTCGGCGCTCCGCAGTGTAGCGAGAGGATGGTTAGAAGGCTGGGGGTGATGGTGGGGGTTTTTGTGCGTTGTTTTTTTTTTTGCAAGAGGTCTAGCTGTTGTGGTGGTGGAGGGGAGATGTTTGAAGATAGGAATTTGAGAAAAACCTGTGGCTACTTAGCAGGACGAAGCCTTCTCGCAGGATCAACCCAACTCCGGTGAGCGAAGAGCGGTCACTCTCCAAGCCCAAGACCTGCTTCACCTCACCCCCAATCAGCTGTGTCCCCAGTTCCCAACCCTCAGCCCTGGACACTAGCCCTTGGGGCCTTGGCCTTCCCCCAGGGTGCAGAAGTCTGCAAGAGGAGCGGGAGATGCTCAGGAAGGAGCGGTATGGCCTGGCCGCTCCTGGGGATGTTGGCTTCCTCCCTGTGGGGGATCTTCAGGGCTTTTCCCTGAAATTGATTTCCCTCTTGGGGACTCTGGGTTTGTCTCCTGGGCTGTTGGTATCTTCTCTGGAGGGACCTGAGTGTGGCTGTGGCAGGGAAGCCAAGCTGACTGCTGATGAAATTTCTTTATTCCCATAGCTCTAAGCAGCTGCAGCAGTCACTTACCCCCACCTGTCACACCCCAGAATTGGGGTCGCCCCTCCCCAGCCGGACAGGAGGCCTCACAGATGAACCTGCGGACCCTGCCAGAGTGTCTTCCCGCCAGCGCCTGGAGCTGGTAGCCCTTGTTTACTCCTCATGCATTGCGGGTGAGTGAGAGCATAGGGAGATGGAGTGGAGATACTTGGAGAACTGCTGGGTAAGAGAATTGATAAGGCACCTGGAACTGAGCCTTGTCTGAATGGCGCCCCATACCATGGGATTTCTTTTTGTATCTATCTAGAGAACCTCGTACCAAACCTCTTCTTGGAGCTTTTCTTCGTCTTTCAGCTCCTCACTGCCCGGAGGATGGTGACTGCCAAGGACAATGACTTTGAACTAAGTCCTGGTGCCCTAGGTCAGTGAGCAAGCCTTTTGAGACGTGGGGTCTAGAAATGGGACCCTTAACTGACAGCTTGATACTGTCCTTCCAGATGCCCTGGAAAGTCCGCTGTTCCAAAGCATCCATGATTGTGTCTTCTTTGCAGTGCAGGTTTTGGAGTGCCACTTTCAGTGAGTTTCCCTGGCGGAAGTGTTTGGGCCTCATTCTTATCATCTGCTTAGTTCTCTGGCTGCCTGGGATGTATGCTGGTGCTTAACACAGGACAGTGGCCCTGGACCTTCTCCTACCTGTAACCTTTAACTTTGTGTTAAGGCTATGAATGCAGTCCCTAAAAGAATGAAACAGGGCCAGGTGCGGTGGATCAGGCCTGCATTCCCACCACTTTGGGAGGCTGAGGCAAGATGGTGGCTTAAGCCGAGGAGTTTGAGACCAGCCTGGGCAACATGACAAAATCCTATCTCTACAAAAAAAAAAAAAAAAAAAAAAAAAGCTAGGTGTGGTGGAGTGCGCCTAGAATCCCAGCTACTCAGGAGACTGAGGTGGAAGGATCACCTGAGACTGGGAGATCCAGGCTGTAGTGAGTACATGCCACTGCAGCCCAGCCTGGGTGACAGAGGCCCTATCTCAAAAAAATATATATATATGGACCCCTTTGGTGTTGGCAGCTGAGCTTTTTGGTTTTCTAGCAATGTTCCTGTCCTGCCGTCTTGGTCTCTGTTCTGTAAAGTCTCATATCCTCCCCTTTACTTTCATTATCTTTGATCCTTGGCCCGTGACTGGGCTTGCATACCTGCACCACGCTTTAGAGTTGCTCTGTGTGGTGTGCAGGTGCTTGCTTGCTACTTGTAGTCTGTGTTCCGGTCTCAGTCATAGGTGCTCTTGTCCCTGCAGGGTTCTTTCCAGCCTGGACAAAGGGACCTTGAAGCTGCTGGCTGAGAATGAGCGACTGCTGTGCTTCTCACCAGCTCTACAAGGCCGCCTTCGAGCTGCCTATGAGGGCAGTGTTGCCAAGGTAGTAACCCCAGCTTAGATGCCCACTAGCCCGGACCTGACCCTTGCTAGCTTACATAAAGTCCCACAACCCTGCTGACGACACTTAAGTGTAATGTGAGCTAACTCTGGGCGAGAATAAGAGGGAGAAGTTTTCTCAGCGTGACCCTGCAGTTCCTAATGTCCCTGCTGTATTTTAGGTCTCTCTGGTGATGCCACCCTTTGCTCAGGCTGTCTCCTTTCAGCCAGAGACTGACAATCGTGCCAACTTCTCCAGTGACCGAGCCTTTCATACTTTTAAGAAACAGAGGTGATAAGAAAAGGGACTTTTAGGGGGAGGGAATTAGATGACTTTTTTCTGGAATAGGCAGCTGTTTTGGTTTCATAGCAATTAGGAATTTAGCACTAACAGGTGGTGGGTTAGTCCTCCCAGGTCCTTCCTGCCGGCCATCATAGGGGCCACTTGGCTTCATTCTGTTGTGCACCTGTGGACCTAAACCCCAGTGCTTAGCCAGCCATGTCACAGGTGTATGGCTTTAGTCTCAGGATTCTCAGGCAAAAGTGTGCCAGGGTGAACTGCCCACAGAAGCGCATGAAGCCTGTAGTGCGCTGCTGCCGGTCTGTAGCGCTGTTATGTAGAGAATTCTGGAGAGATTAAAAAATGGGTCTGCTGGCCAGGCCCAGTGGCTTACGCCTGTGATTGCAGCACTTTGGGAGGTTGAGGCAGGCGAGTCATCTGAAGTTAGGAGTTCAAGACCAGCCTGGCCAACATGGTGAAACCCCATATGTACTAAAAATACAAAAATTACCTGGGTGTGGTAGCGCACACCTGTAATCCCTCCCAGCTACTCCGGAGGCTGAGGCAGGAGTCGCTTGGTGGGGGAAGAGCAGAGGTTGCAGTGAGCCGAGATTTCGTCATTGCACTCCAGCCTGAGTGACAGGAGCAAGACTCCATCTCCAGAAACAAAACAAAAAATGGGGCTGTGGATAGTCCTGTCCTCAGTTCTTCCGGGGTGGGAAGGCACTGGTGGGAGTGAGTGCCTCAGCTGATCAGGCATTCTTATGCGTCAGGGATGTGTTTTATGAGGTGCTGCGAGAGTGGGAAGATCACCATGAGGAGCCTGGCTGGGATTTTGAGAAGGGCTTGGGCAGCAGAATCAGGTGGGTACTCAGACCTTGTCTTTCTTGCGCCTGGCAGTGAGTAGCTCAGTGCCACTCGGGGAACTGATGGAGAAGGGAAAGCTTTACCCGGCTCCTTCCAGCCCTTAGCTGTTCTCTTCTATCATCTGAAATATCTTTAGTTACTGATAACTCTGCCTCTACTCGAAAGGGATGTGTCTCTTAAGCTCTTTTCACTCAAAAGTGCCTTATCCTTGTTCTGTAGTGGCAAATGCTTGGAAAAAGTCCAAAGCTCTTAACCCAGGCTGCTGGAGTTTTTTTGGCCCAAGCCACTGGTTAGACGCATCTAGCCTCCATTTTCTCCATTCTCTAGTTTGGGCAAGTCTGGTCACTGTAGGTCGATGCCTGGGCTCAGAATGCCTACTTCAGTCCAGTCATCTGCCTCCACATCGGTCATGAAACTCGCCACCTGTCAGTGAGGCTGAAGACAGGAGGGCTGGCGTGGTAGCTTGGTTAAGTGCACCTCTAGCCTCGGGGGAACTTGGTGCTGAGGGAATGTCCCTTACCTTCATTGTCCCTGTGTAGGCTGGCTCAAGTCCCTGCTAAAGGGCTGGAAAGCCCAAGGGTTGGCTGCTTCTCTCATCTTTCTTATCTCTCCTCTCCACACCCTTCATTCCTGCCTTCTGTTCCTCAGGGCAATGATGGGTCAGCTCTCTGCCGCCTGCAGCCACAGCCACTTTGTTCGACTTTTCCAAAAACAACTACTCCAGGTAACAGCCCCAGCAAGAGATTAATCCACGTTAAACAGCAGTTATCAGAGGCAGCCACGTAATGACTGCACTTTGGGATAGGGCAGACAGCCAGGCATGTCCTGGGCTGGAATTTGAACAAGAGTTCTACTCCTTGGTGGGGTGGCTGAAACTTGGGTGGCCAAAGAAAAGCCAGGGCATGGCTTTTCTCTGACATGCCCTGGACCCTGTATCTCCACCAGCCTGCTGCTGCCTTCCCTCTGATTTGTGCTGTGGTAAGGAGCCCAGGCTTAGTAAGTAGTCAAGCTTAGTTTCAGATCCTAGCTCTAGTGACCCCAGGCACATGCTTAACCTTGCAGTTTCAGTTTCTTCACCTGTGAAACAGTACTATAATTCACACCTCAGAAAAGCTATCTAAAGTGCTTGACACAGTTGGCATTCCTTAAATGTTGATTACTTTCTCCTTATTTTGTTCAGTCCTTCCCTCCCACTTACTAATTTTTTAATTTCTCTCCTTTCTCTCCCACCTGAGATGTGTCAGAGCCCTGGTGGTGCTGGGGGCACTGTCTTGGGCGAGGCCCCAGATGTGTTGAGTATGCTGGGAGCTGACAAGCTGGGGCGGTTGTGGCGCCTACAGGAACGGCTTGTGACCCCTCAGAGCAGTGGGGGGCCCTGCCCACCCCCCACCTTCCCAGGCTGTCAAGGCTTCTTCAGGGACTTCATCCTTAGTGCCAGCAGGTAGGCTCCTGTGTCTTACAAGGAATAGGGCAGAGGCCAGGAAAGGTGTGGCTTCCCAAAAGGGTAAAAGGGTAAACAGTCTTCTTTACCTGGAATATAAGAGAATAGGCTCCTTCCAGCTTGTACTTGCTGGCTTCATTGCACTTATTCTGTCACCCACATGGGTGATTTTGTTGCTCCTCAGCTTCCCTTTCTGTCCTGCTCCCTTCCCTCTGGAGCACCCCTTCTTGATTCTGCCTCTTCCTGTACCTCTTCCAGTGCTTATGCCCCACCCACCCCTTCTCAGCTTCCAGTTTAACCAGCATCTCATGGACAGTCTGAGCTTGAAGATCCGGGAGCTCAATGGCCTCGCCCTGCCCCAGCATGAGCCCAGTGATGAAGATGGGGAGTCAGATGTAGACTGGCAGGTCCGAAAACAGAACAAGGGAAATAACGGGATCTGACCAGGAGGGAAGGGAATGTGTTCAAGAAAAAATTGTTCTGGAAGCCTCATGCTTGGACCTTTTACTTCCCTTGATTACATGCAGGGTGAACGGAGGCAATTTGCTGTGGTGCTTCTTAGCCTGAGGCTTTTGGCCAAATTCCTGGGCTTTGTGGCTTTCTTGCCGTACCGGGGGCCTGAACCTCCCCCGACTGGTGAGCTTCAGGACTCCATTCTGGCCCTCAGGAGCCAGGTGAATGGGTGGGGGATTCTGGTGAGGAGGGAGCAGGGAGGACCAGCCAGGCACTGAGGCTCACTGGTTTCCTTGGCTATTCTGGAAACCAGGCAGGTTAGAGAGCATCTCCCAGCCCTTCCCAGGGACCTGTCCTCTGATTGAGCTCTGGCCCTCCCAGGTCCCTCCAGTCCTGGATGTGCGGACCCTGCTGCAGCGAGGGCTGCAGGCCCACCGGGCGGTGCTCACCGTGCCCTGGCTGGTAGAGTTCCTGTCCTTTGCTGACCATGTTGTTCCCTTGCTGGACTATTACCGGGGCATCTTCACTCTCCTACTGCGCCTGCACCGGTGAGTGGAGCAAGGCTAAGACTTGACGAAAGGATTCCAGAGTTGGGGGACATTGGTCAAGCCTGTTATTGATAAAGAGGGTCGAGGAGTCTACATTGTGTGTGTGGTGCCCTGGCCATAACTGAGCCCTGGGAGAGGCAGAGTTGGCTCCCCAGAGGTAGACACTGGGAAATCATCTGCACTTTCATTGGCCTCGTGCTGTTCCTGAGGTGGCCTCCCTGAGAGACGGTCCAGATGCAGGAGGGGAGGCTGGGGAGATCCTGCTTGCCTACATGGCCCCAGTCCCTTTTAAGTCTGTTTTTGCGAGCCAGCCTCCAGTGACAGCTTTTGCCACCTCTGTTCTCTTCACCTTTCTGCTCAAACCAATGTACTGTCCATTGATGTTTCAGGAGCTTGGTGTTGTCACAGAAGAATGAGGGGAAGATGTGTTTTCTGAACAAGCTGCTGCTGCTTGCTGTCCTGGGCTGGCTTTTCCAGGTGTGCAGAGTGAGGGTCCAGATTGGGGAGAGATTCTGCAGCTGAAGATGGGGAAAGGGCAAATGTCTGAGGGCGAATGAGGCAGGGGCCAGAAGATGAAGGTTCAGGAAAGGCCTAGGTATTCCCACTGTCTCAGAGGAGGCTGCTGTGAAGCTGGCACCTACACCCTGGCACTGTGGGGGACAGAGGAGGGGGGGGTCTCTCAAGTCGAATAGAGCTGTGACTGTCCTATCCTGCCAGATTCCCACAGTCCCCGAGGACTTGTTCTTTCTAGAAGAGGGTCCCTCAGATGCTTTTGAGGTGGACACAGCCCCGGAGCATGGCTTGGTGAGTGTTGGGGTCCAGCCAGAGTCATGGGAATCCCAAGAATAAAGGAAGTGGGCTGCCTGGGGAGACCCAGCCAGGGGAAGATGGTACCCTTGTAAACGAACGCCCTGCCAACTGCCTGCTTCCTGGGCACGTGCTGGGGGAGGGGCAGCCTGCTGACACTAGCCTGTTCTCCCCAGGACAGCGTGCCTGTGGTGGACCAGCAGCTGCTCTACACCTGCTGTCCGTACATCGGTAAGCACCCATTTCCCTGAATGGTCCTTGGTCTGTCCCTCCATGAATACCCAGAAAGCACCACCTTGGCGTAACTCCTTCACATGTTGCTCCGTTCATAATCATTCCTGGCTGGCTGAGCCTCTTGACTCTACGAATAAACTCCATGATGCTTAGGGAGGGGAGAGGGTTTCTGGAACTGAGAACTTGGATTTCACTGATGCAGGAGAGCTCCGGAAACTGCTTGCTTTGTGGGTGTCAGGCAGCAGTGGACGGAGTGGGGGCTTCGTGAGGAAAATCACTCCCACCACCACCACTACCAGCCTGGGAGCCCAGCCTCCCCAGACCAGCCAGGGGCTGCAGGTAAGGGCAAGGCTCAGGCAGCCCCAGGTGGGAGGTGTAGAGGGGGAAGGCTGGAGGAAGCCTCACTGCCTCTCCCTCCTCTCCACAGGCGCAGCTCGCCCAGGCCTTTTTCCACAACCAGCCACCCTCCCTGCGCCGGACTGTAGAGTTTGTGGCAGAGAGAATTGGATCGAACTGTGTCAAACATATCAAGTAAGAGTGGGTTAAGGATCCCGGGCTCATCCTGCTGCCAGTTTTTCCCCTTTTTCCTCATTTGCTAAACTGAGGTGGTCAGCCAGAGGGTGGGTGTGCGGCTGAAACGGCTGACGCATTTTGAAGGAAATTCTGACCAAATTTCCTTAAATTTGCAGCCCCTTTCCGATTCACCCTCCAACCACCCCCAACCTTGCTGTCCCTGCTACAGGGCTACACTGGTGGCAGATCTGGTGCGCCAGGCAGAGTCGCTTCTCCAAGAGCAGCTGGTGACACAGGGAGAGGAAGCGGGAGACCCACCCCAGCTATTGGAGATCTTGTATTCCCGGCTGTGCCCCCACGGGGCCCAGGCATTGGCCCTAGGGCGGGAGTAAGAAGCGCTGTTCCATTTGATTCTCTCTTGGCTTTTCTCCGTCCTTTCTTTCCTCTTTCACACTTACTCTTTTTCCTTCACACCTTTTTTCTTCTCCCCACGCCCATTTTCTGTAGGCTCAGCATTGGCTATAGGGTTTTTGTGGCACAAAATCCAAACCTACAATTGGGAGCGTGTGACGCTGTGGGGCTGGCGGTTGGGCTTGCGTTTGGCTTTCATTTTTTTGGCACCTGGGGTGGGTGTGGGAGGGCAAATGGTGCCTCCTTCCAAGGTACAGCCTCCTAGGTCAGGTGCTTGGTATACTCAGGGCATTTATACTTCTAGAGCCAGGCTGAAATACCCAGAGACCACTTACCCTGTCTGTCTCCTTTTAGGTTCTGTCAAAGGAAGAGCCCTGGGGCTGTGCGGGCGCTGCTTCCAGAGGAGACTCCAGCAGCAGTATGTGGAAGGGAGGCCTGCAACTAGCAGGCCAGGTGGTTGTGGGAGAGGTGCATGGAGTAGTCAGTCATATGCACACATACCCGTGTGAGGCTTGGGGTTGGGGAGGTTGGTGCTCGACTCTGGCATCCCTTGTTGCACCCAGCCCTCCCTCAGCCCCTGACTCTGTAGTTGTGGTTTCCAGGTCCTGAGCAGTGCAGAGAACATTGCTGTGGGGCTTGCAACAGAGAAAGCCTGTGCTTGGCTGTCAGCCAACATCACAGGTAAGGTCCAGGAGAGGGGAGTGGCTGAATTGTGTTTAAAAAGTGGACTGGTAGAGAGTGGGAGGCATTTTAGGGGAGATGAGACTGAGAGCCCGTAGGAAACAGTGAAAGGCATGGGTCAGCATGGTGAGCCTGTGCAGGGCCCTGCAGTGACCCCTTTCCCATTCTCCCTCTGCCCCACAGCACTGATCAGGAGGGAGGTGAAAGCAGCAGTGAGTCGCACACTTCGAACCCAGGGTCCTGAACCTACTGCCCGGGGGGAGCGGAGGGGCTGCTCCCGCGCCTGTGAGCACCATGCTCCCCTCCCCTCCCACCTCATCTCCGAGATAAAAGTACACGGCTACCCTACTCCCTTTGGCTTCCCTGCTCCCTCTCCCTGCTCTGTGCCTGGTTTCTTTCCTTTCTCACATCAGCTCCAGGATTTTTATGTAGAAGCTGTCTGTGCTGTCCAGCTAGTCCCTGTTCTGTTGATTACGGAATGAGGTTAGGTAGGGCAGAGCTGAATTGAATGGTTTTACCTAATTGTGACTCTTGACTTTTTAATCATCCAAAAGGGGAAATTGACAGGACAGTTTTGATTACATGCTTGTGCAGATAGTGATGAGGGCGTGGTGAATGGCTTCATAGTAAATGAGTCTCTAAGAGGCACTCGCCCCAGTATTTGGAGAGGACTTCAGAAATGTTCTATGTAGGAGGTGATGCTCATTTATAGGCAGTAAGAATAAACCCATCAGTTATAACCTGATTTTAAAAATTCAAAGATTGTCTAGAGCAGGAGTCAACAAACAGCCCATGGACTGAAGTGAGCCTGCCCCTTGTTTTGTGAGTACTTTTATTGGCATGCAGCCATATTCGTTTCTGTATGAGGTGTGTGTGGCTGCTTTTGGGCTACTACTCAAAAACAGCAGAGTTGCACAGTTAAGACAGAGACCTTAGGGCATGCAAAGCCTAAAATATTTACTGTCTGGTTCTGGTCTAGGGTAATAATCTAGGAATAGAGATTGGAATAGGCAGTAAGGTGCAGTGACTAAAAGATTGTATAGGAGGAGGAAGAGGCTTAGTGGCCCTTTGATACTGGTTGCCAATATTCAGAGGATTTCTGCATTTGAAAGCTCAGCTCTCCAGAGAAGATGGACAGAGAGGCATTAGATAAGATCCTAAGGAAGTATCTATCTGATAGGCCAGTTTCCCTACATGCTTCAAAAATAAGATGATGCCCTATGGGAGTTGGTTCGCTACAGTTTGGTCCCAAGTTGAGTGACATTTCCCATGCTCTGGCAGCCTGCAGTTCCTCAGCTGACCTGCTCCATCTGTTCTGTCTTTTGTGGTCCATGCAGTTGCTTCCCCTTGCTATGGCACCCTATCCAAGTCCCACGTCTAGGGGTAACTTGGCTTCACTTACCATACCTCAGGGCCCTATTCTGCCTCTCTCCACTGGCTGATCCCTGTCCCAAGCCAAATTCTCTGTGGCATCTTGGTCCCCAACACAGGGTGATGTCTCCCTCTGCTCTCTACAGGACGTGCTCTCCTTGGCTGTGGGACCACGGGACCCTGACGAGGGAGTCTCCCCAGAGCATCTGGAACAGCTCGTAGGCCAGCTGGGTCAGATGCTGCAGTGCCGCCAGGTGAGACGTGGCATCTGCCACCTGAGGGCTGCCTTTCTGTCCTTGTGTGAGACCTGATAACGAGAGCCACACTGGCTCAGGTCCAATTTTCACAGCAGTAAGCATGGTGATGCTTATGGTCTCCCTTTTCCCCCCCGCAGTTCCTGTGCCCACCTGCTGAACAGCATCTGGCAAAGTGCTCTGTGGAGTTAGCTTCCCTCCTTGGTATGGTTCTTTTCCATCATAACCCTCTTGCCTGATGCCCCAATTCTCAGGGTTGGGTACAAGCAAGATTAGAAACCAGCCCTCTTCTGCCCCCATCTGTTTTTTTGTTTTTGTTTTTGTTTTTTGAGACGGAATCTCGCTGTTGTTGCCCAGGCGGAATGCAGTGGCACGATCTCAGCTCACTGCAATCTCTGCCTCCTGGGTTTAAGCGATTCTCCTGCCTCAGCTTCCAAGTAGCTGGGACTACAAGTGCGTGCCACCACACCCAGCTAATTTTTGTATTTTTAGTAGAGACGGGGTTTCCCTATGTTCGCCAGCTAGGTCTCGAACTCCTGACCTCACGGTCTGCCCGCCTCAGCCTCCCAAAGTGTTGGGATTACAGGCGTGAGGCACCACATCCAGCCTGCCCCCATCTTTTTTTTTTTTTTT
>PVKV010031534.1:0-20901 GCA_004027835.1 Alouatta palliata | reverse complement strand
CCCGAGAGTTTCCAATGGCTGTTTTTTTGTGGGGGTGGGACCAGCCGAGCCTGATCACCTGGCTCCCTGCCTCAGAGCGTCTTTTTTAGTTGAATGATCGACTGTCTCCCAGGTGTTCCAGCCGCCTGTTGAAAAGGCGCCGGGATCTGTATGATTTCCCGTGCGGTGACCCACTGCGCCGGCTGAAACCGCAGGCGCTCGCGTTTTTTTGCCTGGGAAATCTCCTGGCCTGGCTGTCTGTTTCAGTCCCCTTTTTTTTAATCAAATGAATGGGCAGCTCTGCCTTCCCGGAGTTCCAATTGCCAGCTAAAACGGCACCCAGACCCACGTATTTTGTATGGGGAACTGCTGCGCCGGGGCGCCGCTCCAAACAGCGGCGGCGAAAACGCCCGCACAGGCGAAAACAGCTGAGCCGGTGAAAACAGCCGCGCCGGCCAAACCAGGTGCGCTGGTGACCCGTGGGGCTCCTCCCCCTGGGAATCTCCTGGTCGGTGGGCAATAAAAATCCGTCTGGGAATGTGGCGTCCACTCACCCTCCACGCTTTCACTGGAAGCTGCAATCCTCAGCTGCTCCTAATCGGCCATCCTGTCTGTGCTTTTTACTACATATATAGCCTCATTAGAGGACAGTATTTTGCACATGACAACCATTCCATGTTTGTATGTTTATAAGAATGATTGCACAGATGAATAAAACAGAATTTTCCATATAGCCATACTGGTGACTTAAGATGTCTTTCCTTTTCCCTTTTATTAAGGTCATTCACAATTATATTATCAATTGCTTTTCCTTTATACATTCTATTCCTTTTGAAGTTGTATTCCATCATGAATTTGACCTTTTCATATGCATACATTTTTTCATATGTTTTAGAAAAATATGCTTTCCTGAAATCCTTTTTTCCATCTGATTATGCCCAGCTTTTCATTCCTTCAGTGTTATGAATTCTGAGATGATCACTTTCTCTAAAGTCTCTGTCACTTCAGTGTCAAAGTGACTCTTATTTTTGGTGTCTGATCTCTAGGATGACTGGGTCTCTCTTTCCATTTGTTCTTTTATCCCGAGCTTCTTCACAGTGTGATGGCCTTTGGATTCCAAGAAGAACAGGAGTAGAAGCTGCAAGGACTGTTGAGGTCAAGGCTCAGGTTTAGGCTGATAGACTCCAACTTGATAAGGGGTGCAACAAAGAGCTGGTAGCCACATTTAACTTAATAACATATGCTATTTGTCATTCATTTTCATGTACTTTTTCAATAGTTGATGATTGTACTGTGGTATATGATCTAGAAACCTAAGATAAGTAAGTGCAGTGGAATCATCAACATTTTAGCACTCTTTTATTTTCAATTATACCTTTTTGTATTCCGGTTTAGTGCTCTTAGCAGAAATCCTCCTTCTGGCAGTCGTTTGGCACAGAGAAACTGGTTATTAGTGATAAACTCAGTTAATCTATTTTGGAAACAATGACTGAAAAACAGTGGCCACATGAGTCCCTTCTCTTCAGGAGACAGAACAACAAAGTAGTTTTGTTGCAGATAAGGTAATTACACCTGCCAGTGGTTTAGATAACTGTTCTATATTTGTTTTACTTACTAATTTTCAAACCTTGATGTGATGTCAGTGTATTAAAATAAAACTCAACCCCCCCTGGCTTTAGCTCCATGGATGATCTAGAACAGGGATTCCTAATCCTGACTGGACATTAAAACCACCTAGAGAGCTTTTAAAAAACTACACTGTCCAAGATTGTCATGTAGTTGGGTGGGTTAAGGGGAAGGAGATTGGTGGAATTCAGTTGGGAGGATTATTTTTCAAGCTTCCAAGTAAATCTAAAGTGCATTCAAAAGAGAGAAGCACTACTTGAAATAGGGGTTTGAAAATTTTTTCTTTATAGAAATTTTCTTTATAGAAATTTCTTTATAGAAAATTTTCTTTATAGAAAAATTTCTGGCCCTTTTTAGGACCAGAAAGTAAATATCATAGACATTGCAAATCATGAGCCTTCTGTTGGAAATACTCAACTTTGTAGTACAAAAGCAGCCATAAGTCTCAGGTAAACTAATGAGCATGGCTATCTTTTTATGAACATTAAATTTGAGTTTTGTATATGTAAGTTTCACATTGTGAAATATTATTCTTTTGGGGTTTTTTCCCCAACCATTAAAATATAAAATGTTTCCCAGCTAACGGACCATACAAAAACAGGTGATGGGCCTGATTTGGCCTTCAGGTCATAGTTTGCTGACCCCTATTCTAGACAACTCTGACTAAAGTTCTCTCTACTTTCACTAAAATGTTTCTCTCATAGACAGGGAAGAGGTTTTTATCATCTTTAAAAAACTGTCACTTTTCAATCACTGTGGTCTTTTTCTTTGTAAACAGCTTTATTATGGTACAATGTACATGCCATAGATTTAACCTGTTTTAAGTGTACAGTTCTATGATTTCTAATAAATTTATAGAGTTCTGCAATCATAACCACAATCAGATTTAGAATACTTTCACTATCCTCAAAAGTTCCCTTTTAACCATTTGCATTCAGTCTCTTCCCACCCTGGCCCCAGGTCTCCACTACTCTACCTCTTTTCTCTGTAGATTTGCCTTATCTGGACATTTCATATGTATATGATATAATACATCATCTTTTGCCCATGGCTTCTTTCATTTAACATACTGATTTTTAGTTTATCCATGTTGTAGCATGCATGAGTCGTTTATTCCCTTTCATTGCCACATAGTATTCTATCATATGGATATATCATTTTGCTTATCCATTTACTCAGTGGATTGTTTTCACTCCCTACCTATTATTGAATAATGCTGCTGTGAAGAAATTTCTTTCCATTCCATTTGTTGAGAATTTTTATCATGAAAGCGTGACATGCTTTTTTCTGTGTCTATTAAAATGATGTGATTTTTACCCTTTTTTCACTAATATGGTATATTACATTAATTAGTTTTTAAATGTTACAAATCCCACTTAATCATGGTGTATAATTTGTATGTTTTTCTGGATTTGTTTTTTAATATTTTTAGAGATTTTGTGTCTATATTCTTGATAGTCTCTAATTTTCTTTAATTGTGACATCTTTGTTTAGCTTTATATCATGCTAATATTGCCTCATAGAATGAAGTAGGAAGTGTTTTTTCCTAAACTTTGTTTCCTCAATAAGGAAACAGAAGGATTGTGAAGGATTGGTAGTACGGAAGTTCCCCCCTCTTAATTTATCGTGGAATGCCTTTGTTTTTCCCTCATTTTTGAAGGATAGTTTTGCTGGAGAGTAAAGTATTGGTTGATAGGAAAGCAGAAATAGCTAGGGACTTTGCAGTTGCCACTGAGTATGTGTGCAGCCTCCCACATATGGACAGCCTCCCAGCCCACCAGGGATATATAGGAGCTTATCAGGGTTCATACAGCCGTCTCATTGCCCAGATCTCCTTGTTAAATGTCTGGCTTGTCTGCATGTTAGTTGTCCCAAGTAAGATCACAGCTTCATTGTCTTCCCCCATTCTTTTGCCTGTGGAATTGCTGCTGTTTCTGACAATGCCCTGGGGCATGAGGTTTTGCTGTGCTCTGTTCCAGATCAATCTGGGTTCTGTCTGTAGCAAAAACTGCAGGTTTTCATGGCTTGTCTCACTCTGGTAGAACTACCAGCTGGCAGGTATTGGGGAAGTGTTGGAGGTGATAAGGTAATAGGAGCAGTCCCAAGCTAAAATGCCACAGACTTCCACTGAGGTTCAATAGTTTTACTTGAATAAATGCTTC
This sequence comes from Alouatta palliata, assembly GCA_004027835.1. Classification (NCBI taxonomy): domain Eukaryota; kingdom Metazoa; phylum Chordata; class Mammalia; order Primates; family Atelidae; genus Alouatta; species Alouatta palliata. The sequence continues at coordinate 17,134 of PVKV010031534.1, read as the reverse complement.
TCAACTTGTTAAGTGCCTTTGGTCTGTTTCCAGGGTCCTGAAATAGTTGTTTTTGACAATTTTTTCTAGTTTTAAAAATCATTGCTTTTTGGAGAAAATTTGCAGAGTATTTAGCTCTGTCATTTTAGATATCCTGCATTACAGTGTTTTTAATTCCTTGATTCATGCTTTCATTGTTAGGCAACTTATGGAAAACCAACTCTTTTTCGGTTGCTGTCAACAAAATCTGTAGCAGGTTTATCAGCTTAAGAAAACCTACTGGATTTTAGTTTATAATATTTAAAAGCAACACTAAAACAGCAAATGGATTATATAGAAGAATGAAAGTTTTAAGTAATTCAGTATAATTAAATGTTGTATAATATAGATTGAATAACTGAGAGCAGAGTTCAGTAGATTCGTATCTGAAATAGGTTTTCTTCTGAATGGCAGTGCTCCCATCTAGCACCATGGTGTCAGTGGTTCCTTACCAACTTAGTGCCCCCCATATAAGCAGACTGAATTGAGCACTTGTAATATCAGGTACAAAACAGGTAGGAAAATGACTTTGTTATGTATAGCAGACAAAGAAGGAACTGGCATCAGCTTCCTGAGCGTTCATGCATCTCCCATTCCCAGTCTTAAGGAAGGCCTTTCTCTTGGTCCTGGCCTGTCCCTGGGAATGAGTAGGATCAGCAGTAGATGTGACAGTGACTTGCTCCAGTCCCCATCACTGGCTTAAGGAACATCGTAAGAGCCAGTGGGTTTGGGTCTTAGAAATACGTGAGCAGTGAAACCCACTAGTCCCACCTCTTGCATTCAGTTCAGTCTGTTTATCGTGCCACTCTTTTCCCCTCATTCTTTCCTGCACCTCCTCAGAGACCATTATATCCAAAGTGGGAATCAATTCTCACGGAGCGTTTATTCCTGAGACTTTCTTTTAAAAAGTATGAGTCCTATTAATAACAAAATTATTTAATTCTACTTAGGGAGGCAAAGTTTAATAATAGCATGCAGTCAACTTTTTGCTAATGATTATGAGTGTTTTTTTCCTTTTGTTCCCTAATGATAGGGAAAACCGTAGATCATTAGTAAGTTGACCTGCTCTCTTGTTTTCATTCACCAAACAAAACTCTGAAGAATTCATGCAACTTTGCAGAGGAACAATATTAAGACAGCACTATTTCTATAGTTAAACTAGCATGACTAGCTTATAAATCAAAGCAATGCTATTGGCACCACATATATGTGTTGTGTATTTCTTTTGGCAAAGTTACAACTTTAAAGAATTGACATTTTGGATCACCATGTGGTCGTTTAGCCATAACAGGTTACTAATGAGGGAATCAAGACAGAGGCAGATGTTTCCTTAAATGTGAGCTTACATAAGCCACTTTAGTCGGTTCTGGTTTTAAACAATTGCATTTCTTAGGGAGCAAGTTGTACAGTGGATCTTTCTTCTGAAAATCAGTGCCTCCCCCTCATGAGTGGTATGCTGTGCAGACAGGAACCTCATGGTGAGAAAGTGTAACTTTGATTGTTGCTGCTCTTTTAATGTCATGTTAAATGGAATGGCACTTCGCAATCTCTCAACCGCAGCAGTTTCCTCTTCTCATTCAAATCTAAGATACAAGCATTTCCCTAACTACTGTTTGAATCCAAAATGTTTATTTGGCAGACTGGTGCAAGTTGAATTCTGGAAGGAAATCTAGTTTTAAAAATGTCTTAGAACATTATGTTCAGGGTTAAAGTCAAGGACCATATTTCCCACACATGTTTTCCAGGCAATTTTCCTTGAATTTCTTGCAGAAGAAGCCAGGATGGTGCTTATAGGTGGAAGGGAAATGGTAGCAGCAGACCCAGAGAGCAAAGAGACCCACACGCATTTCCCTGATTATTACTTTATTCATTTATACTTCCTTCTTACTTCAGAAAGGATTTGAGGTGGCTTACTGATGTAACCACAGTTCTGCTAGGAGAGTTAAGGCCAAAGGAAAGAAGAGATCAACCCATGTTACTCTAAACTGAATCACTTACAGTCCCCCACCATTTGCGAACCCCATTTTCCTCTCATGTTCTGGGAGTCCAACCAGGAAAAGAATGTGCTGAGTCTGGATTGTTGAGGCCCAAGAGTAAGGCACTGGGTTTGAAGGACAATATGAGCCACACTGCCCTTCCTTCCTGACCTTGCTCTCTCAGAGACCCCAGATTTGGATTTTGGAAAAACCCATTTCTAGTTGAGATCTCTAACGTCAGAAGACCACAAAACTTCATCTTTTAGTCCTATTTCATTATGTCTACTCTTGAAATTAGCTCTCTCAACATGATACATTTTCCTATTTTGCTTTGAGATAGCTGCTTTTCATTCTAGCATCAGCCACATGTCTTACATTAGGACCTTTAAGTCAACAAGTAGGAGATTAAAGGGAATTAAAGGCAAGCATTTCGGGTAGGCCCAGGGAATAAGGGCATTAGGTGGCTGGTTAACTGGATGGTGCAGCACGGTCAAAATTATCTTTCTATAATTCTGTTTCATGAACAGAAGATGAATGGACTTTCTTAAAATATTTTACAAGGCCAGTTAAGAGCAGCATGGTACAGCATGGTAATTGACCCTCTTGTCTAATTAATTCATCTGGGTTCAAACTGGAGATTAGCCATTTGTTAGCTGTATGACCTTGAACAAGTGGCTTAACTTCTTAGAGCTTGTTTGCCCATCTGTAGGATGGTTATCACAATACCACCTATCTCCAGATTGTTATGAAGGTCAAATAAAATTATGCACATAAAAATTCAGGCATCACCTGACACATGGTAATCCCTCAGTAAATGTCAGTGGTTACTGTGTCTAAACCCCTCAACCTGTTGTCACTGTCACTCTGCAACTTCATTGTTTAAGGACCTGAGTGACTATTAGGAGGAATTAAATTCCCTGTAAATCTGCTGGGAAGTAATTTGCAGATAGATAAGGACCCCAAAGACTAATGGCTACATGTTCTCTGGGCTACAGTTTTTTTTACTTGTTCAATGAACAGATGGGAATTGAGGATCTCTAAAGCTCATTCTCATGTGAAAATTCTCTCTGGGTGAAAAGATGCTTCTTTGCTTGTCCAGAGATACACATTTCCTCTGAGAAGGGCCTCAATTGCATTGCAAAATGAAGAGATTCAAGGGCTGTAGTGCAGTTACTTCTACAGAAGACATTAGCCCATAGTGTCCTTCCACCCAGGGCTTTCCAATCCTTGGATGAGGGAGTAAAGGCATCCCTAGGTCTTGGAGAATCAGGGCCTCATGTTTTAGAGCCCTAAGTTGCTGAGTGTGGCTGTGACTTTGAATCACTGTGTAGGAAGGTGAAAGAAAATCTGCCAGCCCATTCTTGGCCAAGAGGCTAGATTTGGAAGCCAAGATTTACTTGACTTGCAAACAGTTTCTGTGTTAGAGTGGTAGAATTATGGATGATTGATTTTTTCAATTCAGTTTTGTTTTCAAGTTCTCATACATCAGTATTATGAGAGAACATACACATAACACAAAGCAACAGTAAATTAATAAAATTATGTGCAAATAATTGAATAAGCTCATGTATGAAAAGGGCCTCATATCATCTAAATGTTATAGAAATGTAAACAGAAAAGACACACACTTTGGATTACAAAGGGTCTAGATTTGAATCAGATATCCGCACTTTCCGAGTGACCCAATGTCACGGCATATGTTCTCATTTTCTGTAAAATGAGGAATGCTTACCTGATTCAGCAGCTGTGCAGATTAAATGAGATGATGTGAGTGAACAGACTGGCAAGGTCAGTTTCTGTTTCTTCTCCCTGTCGGGGGAGTATTTGATGGTGTGAGAAATAAGCTGTGAACAATCATCAAGATTGATATTTAAAGTGAGGATAATTCACTTTGTTGTCAATTAAGCCTATCTAACCCCTTTTTTCTCTCCATGCATCATGTTATTTATTTATACATATATGCATGCATTCATTCACTTACTACTTTATCCCTGTTATATTGCATTTCCTATAGTGTACAAGATGCTATTGATGCAGAGATGAATGAAATAGGTGACTTTGTTTGGAACTTGTGAATTCATATGCAAATACAGGGATGCCTCCCTGCTCCTTAAGCACTATCTTGTGTGTTGGCATTTAAACATAAAAACATGATCACAGTAAAAACATAAAGATTAGTCCTTGAATTAAAGATTCTAGAAGTTTGATATTCTACATGTCCAAAGTTGACAATATTTGTATATATGTGAACATGTCTATATTTATATTTTGAATAATCCTATATCTGCATTAAAAGTAAAAGCAGTATTTTTTCATGTGATTTCTCTCATCTACTCATTTTTACGGCTTATTTTACTAATATAGTGACATATTGATATTATATATTAGAAATCTACATTTGCAAAGATCAGCTAAGCTTATGTTTAAGATTGAGAGTAGTCTGGAAGGATTGTGTCTAGGCAATTAAATTTTTATTCTTAATTTTAAAACTCAGTGTTAAAATAGTTCACTGTCTTCTATTTTCTGTATACTATCTGGGGCAATATGTGGTGCTGAGTGACTTGATATTTTAGATTTCTTCTTTAGCTGTACATTTAAATTCCTTTCTTCTTTTAGTGCCTGATATTTCACCCAAGAATGTCACTTGATGCATTTAAAATGGGAAAATATTCATTTTCATCTCCTTTAGCTTTCTTTTATTTGATTAATTTTTAGCTCTTAATTACTATTATGAGCAACATGGATTCTATTTTGTTTCACTTCAGAAAAAAACCTGGCTTTCTACTATTTCCGAAGTATTCGAAGAGTTTTAAGTGGTATGCCTGATACTATAGCAGGTAAAGAATTGCTGGCATGAGTTTCAAACCGAGAGACAATAAGATGTTGTGCAGTGGACCATTCATAGACAGGTGGCAGCATGGGGCTTCTCACAATTGTGTTAGTTATTAGAGCCTGAATGTGAGAAAAAATCACTTCTCTGCTCTCTACGAGCCTTTTCTATTCGTTATTAGGTTACTATAGATAAATTCTTAACACCTATCCAAGGTCTTGGTTCTTCCCTTTCAAAACTGGGTGCAAGTCGATTTTTGTTCATGACATAGTCTTGTTTTGATGTTAAACTCGTTGCAGAGTCAGTCTGAGGTCTGGCTGCAGAGTTGTTTATAAAATTCTTGCTTCAGGATCAGGCTGCAAGTAAAAACATCATTTAGAAGAGCTTTTGGCCCTTCACAAAATTGTCATGAACCTTTGAAGAAGAACTTGGAATTATAGACTGCCTTGGAGAATACTGCAGTAGAATTTCATGATTGTTTTTATGTGTCATGACAATTTTTGAAGATGCTTTTTTTCTTAAAATCTTCATTTAATATGTGTATTCATCTGATCATTATAACTGCTCGGGGAATCATTGGAAGTATAAATATCTTGGGTCATTTTGATACAGACATTTTCTAGTTGTGACAGGAAAAGGCACAGGCATTGAGTAATAGTCTGATAAAGTATTTAATGTGCAAGTATAGAGCAGTAATAATTATTTATAATTTTTCTCCATATTTTTCCGTGAATTTTCTAAGTGAACATGTTACATGTTAAATTGATAAATATTATGACCCAATTGGATTTTACCTTCTTTATGTACCTATCTGTAAATCCCCAAAGCCTCCAAGTATACTGATTTGGATGATTTTATGTATGTTCCTTAAGACCATTTTCTGGTAGCAGTATAACTCTGAATTGCATTAAAAGAAAAAGTAAACCATTTTGTAAAACTAAATGTGATTTTTCTCAATTTAAACTCTACATTCTCCCTATTTGGAGCTACTTAATGATTTGCTGTTCCACTCCTGAGTCAGTACAGCTTTATTTTTTACTTAATTATCACAATTAAGAATATATTTAAAATCTCAACTCTCTGATCTTCCTAGTAGATATTTTTATTAGTCAATGTCAAACAGATAGAGAACCTGTAGGAGATATGTATTAGGAGATTTATTGCAAGGAATTGGCTTATGTAATTTTGGAGACTGACTAGGCTTGGCCATAATCCATGAGGCAGGTCGTCAGGAAGGGTATGTTGGAACCCTCAGGCATGAACTTCCACGGACTTAATCAGGCTTGTTCAGATTATCCAGGATAAGTCCTCTTACTTAAGAATCAACTGATTTTTTTGTTTTAGTCATACCCACAAAATAGCTTCACAGCCACACCTAGATTAATGAATACCTGGCGAAGTTCACACATAAAATTGACAATCACAAAATTTACCGGCAAACATTTTGAGTTTAGCAAAATAATATAGATTTATGCATAATTGTATATGTTTGATATCAGTTGAAACTAGTTGTTCCTTTTGTGGTTGCAATGAAATGCACATTGTGAAAGTGAATGTTCAAGTCCCTCGAATGTTGGGTGAGGGAAAGGGCATGAGCAAGACGATGTAGGCAGCTGACCCTGAGATGCTGTCCCCATAGCTGAGGCAGACAGGTGGCTATTCTAAGATATCGAGGTAAGTACACCCCAGCCTGTTCGGTCTTCTCTCTTGCTTCTCAGACCTAGGCTTTCTGAAGGGCTCTGTCCAATAAGTGGAGAGGGATTTCCTTGGCTGTTTAGAGTGTGTCTGTTGCCAAATAATGATCAGAAACAGCCAGGCTTAAGCCCAGAAGCTTTGGAAGCCAAGGGAGGGCACCCTGAGTTTTACCAAGAATACTGAAGATATTAAAAAAGAGGTTCTCCAATGGTTACCAGAAAACAGGTCACAAATAATACACATCTGAAAACTCTGAATGACCACTATATTTTCTTCTGCTCCAACTTCAAGGATAAAAGCTTCTTAAAAGCACAGATTATATATACTCAGAGCATGTCATAGTGAATAGCATAGATGTCAGTTAGTGTCCCAGCAAGAAATAGTACACCCAATAAGGTGAGGAGGGTTTAACCAAAAGTTTTGTTTACAAAGATGTGGGACAGCTCCTGAGAACCCCCAAATGACAGTATAGTACTCTATAGCCATTATCATCCTCAGTCTTGGGGGGTAGGAAGGGAGAGATTACTGAAAGCATGAAGAGGAAGTCTAGGACTGAAAGCCACCCTCATAGGTGCTATGACCTTTGCTGAAGCAATGTAATTACTACTCTGGAGAGGGAACCAAAGAAGAAGAAATACAATATTCTGATTCTGAAAATCCACCTCACTCTCTCCCTCTAATCACCTGCCAGCTTTTCCAAATGGCTGAACCCACAAAATATCAGATGGCCAACGGTCCACCAGTGTGATCCCTCGAAATCAGCCATCTGAGGCCACAATGGAGAGTGGGTCCAGAGGGGCACACAGAAGATAGGAGGCTCGCCACTCACATTATTACAGCAGCTCCAAGCATGTGAACCTGAATAAGCTATGTCATTTCTCTGAGTCTCAGTTTTCTCACCTTAAAGTAATGTAATCATAGTTATCTGGTTGGGTTATTTAGGGGCAGATAGTACATGTAAATGTAAATTACTCTTTGTTTAAACTTTTATTTTAGGTTTGGCATATATGTAAAGGTTTGTCACAGGGAATTGTTGTAGAGATTATTTCGTCATGCAGGTATTAAGTCCAGTACCCAGTAGTTATCTTTCTGCTCTTCTCCCTCCTCTCATCTCCCCACTCAATTAGACCCCAATGTCTGTTGTTTCTTTCTTTGTGTTCATAAGTTCTTTTCACGTAGCTCCCATTCATCTGTGAGAACATGTGGTATTTGGTTTTCTGTTCTTGCATTAGTTTGCTAAAGATAATGGCCTCCAGCTCCATCCATGCAAAGGACAGGATCTTATTCATGTTTATGGCTACATAGTATTTCATGATATATATGTACCACATTTTCTTTATCCAGTCTGTCACTGATGGGCATTTAGGTGGATTGAAGTCTTTGCTATTGTGAATAATGCTGCAATAAACATTTGCATGTGTCTTTATGGTAGAATGATTTATATTCCTCTGGGTATATACCCAGTAATGAGATTGCTGGGTTGAATGGTAGTTCTGCTTTTAGCTCTTTGAGATATTAACATACTGCTTTCCACAATGGTTGAACTAATTTACACTCCCACTAATGTTTAACTCCCATTTCTCTGCAACCTTGCCAGCATCTGTTAATTTTTGATTTTTTAATAATAATCAGCATCTGATTGGTGTGAGATGATATTTCATTGTGGTTTTGATTTGCATTTCTCTAATGATCAGTAATAGTGAGCTTTTTATCATATGCTTGTTGGCCACATGTATGTCTTCTTTTGAAAAGTGTCTGCTCATGTATTCTGCCCACTTTTTAATGGGTTTATTTGTTTTTCTCTTGTAAATGTGTTTAAGCTCCTTGTAGATGCTATTAAACCTTTGTCAGATGCATAGTTTGCAAATTTCTCCCATTCTGTAGGTTGTGTTTACTCTGTTGACAAAAGTAACACAAAAAAAAAAGTAGCTTCTTTTTCTGTGCAGAAGCTCTTAAGTTTAATTAGATCACACATGATTTTTGCTTTTGTTGCAATTTTTTTTTTGGTGTCTTTGCCATGAAAACTTTGCCCATTCCTATGTCCAGGATGGTATTGCCTAGGTTGTCTTCCAGGGTTTTTATGGTTTTGGGTTTCACATTTAACTATTTAACTCTTTATTATTATTATTTGAGATACAGTGGCATGATCTCAGCTTACTTCAACCTCCATCTCCTGGTCTCAAGTAATTCTCATGCCTCAACCTCCCAAGTAGCTGGGACTACAGGCATGTGTCACCTCACCAGACTAATTTTTTTTGTAAAGATGGGGTTTCACTGTGTTGGCCAGGCTGGTCTCAAACTCTTGGCTTCAAGTGATCTACCAGCCTCAGCCTCCCAAAGTACTGGGAATATAGGTGTGAGCCACCATGCCTGGCCACATTTAAGTCTTTAATCCATCTTGAGTTGATTTTTGCATATGGTGTAAGGAAGGGGTCCACCTTCAATCTTCTGCATGTGGCTAGCCAGTTATTCCAGCACCATTTATTGAATAGACAGGTTTTTATCCATAGCTTGTTTTTGTCAGCTTTCTTGAAGATCAGATGATCATAGGTGTACAGCCTTACTTCTTGGCTCTCTATTCCGTTTCATTGTTCTATGTACCTGTGTTTTGTTCCAGTACCATGCTGTTTTGGTTACTGAAGCCTTGTAGTATAGTTTGAAGTTGAGTACATGATACCTCCAGCTTTGTTCATTTTGCTTAGGATTGACTTGGCTATTCAAACACTTTTTTGGTTCCATATGAATTTTAAAATAGTTGTTCTCTAGTTCTGTGAAGAATGTCATTGATAGTTTGATGGGAATAGCACTGAATCTATAAATTGCTTTGGGCAGTATAACCATATTAATGATATTGATTCTTCCCTATCCATGAACATGTGATGTTTTTCCATTAGTTTGCATCTTCTCTGATTTCTTCGAGCAGTGTTTTGTAATGCTCATTGTAGAGATCTTTCACCTCCCTGGTTAGCTATGTTCCTAGGTATTTTATTCTTTGTGTGGCCGTTGTAAATGGGCTTGCCTTTCTGATTTGGCTCTTGGTTCTATTGCTGGTGTATAGGAATGCTAGTGATTTTTGAGCATTGATTTGATATCCTGCAACTTTGCTGAAGTTGTTTATCAGCTGGAGGAGTTTTGGGGCCAAGACTTTGGCGTTTTCTAGATATAAAATCATGTTGCCTGCAAACAGATAGTTTGACCTCCTCTTTTCCTATTTGGATGCCCTTTATTTCTTACTCCTTCCTGATCGCTCTGGCTAGGACTTCCAATACTGTGTTGAATAGGAGTGGTGAGAGAGGGCATCCTTGTCATGTGCAACTTTTCAAGGGAAATGTTTCCAGCTTTTGCCCATTCAGTATAATGTTGATGGTGGGTTGTCATAGATGGCTCTTAATACTTTGAGGTATATTCCTTCAATAAGTAGTTTACTGAGAGTTTTTAACATGAAGGGGTATTGAATTTTATTGAAAGGCTTTATGTGTCTGTTGAGATAAGCACATGGTTCTGTCTTTAGTTCTGTTTATGTGATGAATCACATTTATTGATTTGCATATGTTGAACCAACCTTGTATCTTGTGGATGAAGCCTATACAATCACGGTGGATTAGCTTTTTGTTGTGCTGCTGGATTCCGTTTGCAAGTATTTTGTTGAGGATTTTTGAATCAATGTTTATCAAAGACATTGGCCTGAAGTTTTCCTTTTCTGTTGTGTCTCTGTCAGGTTTTGGTATCAAGATGATGCTGGCCTAATAGAATGAGTTGGGGAGGAGTCCCTCCTCAATGTTTTGGAATGGTTTCTGTAGGAATGATACCAACTCTTCTTTGTACATCTGGTAGAATTCGGCTGTTAATCCATCAGATCCCAGGCTTTTTATTTTGGTTGGTAGGCTATTTATTACTGATCCAATTTTGGAGCTTGTTAGTCTGTTCAGGGAATCAGTTTCTTCCTGGCTCAATCTTCCATGAGTGTATATGTCCAATAATTCATCTATCTCTTCTAGGTTTTCTAGTTTGTGTGCATTCGTTATTCTTAATAAATGAAGCTTTGCAAAGTGGCAATTGTTGTAGCCAATGAGGTTTATGTGAGGCACAATTATTGCTAATTGAAAACTTTTCCCAGTACCCCTCTGTGACAACTTGCAACATAGTTGGCATTGGCAGTTTCTGACAGTCTCCAAAGAGACTAAATAAAAAAAAAATACAGTAGATAGCATTCAATATAATAGCTGCTACTGTTACAATTGTCACCACTGTTGTTACCTCAACTAATTCATAAAATAGATATGAAGTTCATTTGACAGCAGGAAAGAGGTAAGAGATTCAAGAAACATTTTGAACTGTGTTAGAATAACTGTAGCATCTTACATAGGTGTATGTGTTAACCTAAACTCTGATCATAAGACAAAACCCCCATTTCCTCTCAGTGCTCCTACTGATCATACATTTCTACTTTTCCCCACTTATTTGCCAGAGATAAAAATAAAATTAGTAAACTATCCCAGGCTGAATTTCCCTCCTACATACCTCATGGTGGAGAATTTCATGTCAGATAAAATGGCCAAAAGATTTGAGATCAGGGGGAGAAATTGAAACTAATGCGTATTGTCTGACTTCATAATTACTCCAATGCAATTTCATAAAAACTGTATTAGGCAGATAATAACATTGTGATGTAGTAATGTGTCTACATCTGTAATTTCTTTTCTCTGTGGTATTTAGGATTACAAAGGAGGATTTATAGATGTATAGGGGAAAAAGTAATTTTTTGCTTAACCCTCATATGTTCTTAGTTGAAACAGACTCTTGTAACAACAGCAACAACAACGAAAAAGCAGATTAACAAGAGAAAAACAGAAGTTTGCTAATGTGTATATTTCCTACATACATGGAGATACCTAGAGAAGGAGTAATTATCAAAGAGGTAACTCTGAATTCCACTTTATATAACATCTTCAACAAAGAACAGTAAATTTTTGGAGAAGTGACAAAACAAAGGAAGTGGACTTTGAGTCTCCAGAGCCAGCAACTTGTGGGAAGGCAAACAAAGGCTAGTTAGTAAAGCTTGTTAATGTAGTTTCCTCTGGTGCCATCTCCAGGCCCATAAGGGTCTAAAGTTGTTTTCAGTGGTTAGCTTTTGTTCTTCCTGGTAAAAAGGGGAGATGGGATGTATTATTTCTTTGTAAATTTATGTCCTGATTTTAGACAAATAGAGGGAGGCCAGAGAGCTCTTTGTATCTGCTTCTTTCTCGACTTCAGCTCAACAATCCTGTCAAAAAGGTGTATTAGGGTGGCATATTATGGCCTCTCACAGTTAAAATAGTATAGATAACAGTGTGTATATTAATAGTCTAGATTACTGTGCTTTACTTGTAAGTACAATTTAGATCATAAGTCAAATAGAAAGCCAGATGGAAACATCTTAAAAATTTATCTTGGAGAAGGTTCAGAGGTTATCTGTTGTCCTTGCAAGAAAGAAATCTGTACCTTCAAGGTCCTGGGAACACCAGCAGTGGCACACTGATTTAGCATAAGGCTGACCATGCACCGACTGGGAACAGGACTTCTTAGAGATCACCAAGAAATTACCTCATTCTTCAGCCTTGGTCACATAATTAAATTTGAGTCTAATGTTCTAATCTTTAGATGTTTTTGAATGAAATTCTTATTTATTACTTATGACAAGCACTCTGTTCTGTCTTCCTGGATGAGACTCCTAGCTGTGAATAAAATCAGGTCAGAGGTTTTGCTACAGTTTATCATATTATACCTATGAATGATTCATGTGCCATCTGTTGATCATAAATCCAGTTAAGGAATTCTAATAAATGTATGATTTCTACTTCCTAGAGTAAAGCAGAATTGGCATTTACAACCTTCCTGAGCAATAAAATGCCAGTAAAAATATAATTGACACTTATGGGTCTTTCCTATTCCTAAGCATTAATCACCTTAAAACACAGTATCAGGTGTCTGTATTTCCATGACTATTAGCTACAAAATGTTGGCAACATGTTAAACTTCAATTACTTTTTATAATATCTTTTATTCACATGAGCAAGATTTAATGACTCACAAAGACAATTTGGAATAAATACAGATATTCACTCTGGATTTTTCTCTTTCAATGGGAATAATTATTAACAACACTAGTTTCTTCTCTGAGGTAGTAATTTTTGGTAGTTTAGTTCTTATTCAGAATGCACTGACAATGTGATTATGATTAGCACCTCTGTCTTTCCCAGCATGCAATTATTTGCATATTAATTTAACTTTGCTTTTGGGTGAAAATAGCACCATATCAGCAGAGAGATATGATTTTAAAGTATCCGTAACATGAAATAATTTTAATGTGGAACTAAACTTTGCTATGACTCTAAATTTACTTTTAAAAATAATAAATATTGCTTTTTATGACTCCAGATTATGCTGCACAAACTAAGGAAATAAGTTTACTCTAAGAAGTATAAAACCTCAATGCTATTTCTGTTATTTTGACATTTTTTATTTGAATATTTACTCTCAGTATTTTTTGACATGGGGACATGTGATGATTATGCTTCTGCAGATGAAAATGGTAACACATGGGAAGGTCATATAGCTGGACTGGGAAATAGAAACAGGTGTTGTACTCACTTGCCATTTGTTTCTTTTTCCCCTTTCAGTTTTCTCTTCTAAAATGAGAGAATGAGTCCTTTTGTTCATGTTGGCAGCGAAGCTACAGTACATTGATGGGAATCTTCCTTGGACTGAAAAATAGTCCATGCCCTGCAAATCTTGATCTTATCTCTTGGTGCAACTGATGAGTAATGTGACTCTTTATCAAACTATCTTTGTGTTTTGGAAGTAGAAATAATAAAATGCAATATACATATGTGTGTTCATATTGATTTTTAAAAGATCTGGATGGAATATTCATAAATATTAAAAATAATTATTCTGTGTTTTTCCTCTTTTGCACTTTATATTCTAAATTTCCTTTAATCATAAAAATAGTTTTTCCAAAAAAGGTGATAATAAGTAAGTAAAACTGCTCACTTTCCTCCTCACATTATCCACTAAAGAATACCTCCAAAGAAAACACTACAGAAGTGAGAGAAGAGGTATGCAGTAAGGGAGAATCCATGCTGAAGACTAGGAGGGAATGAGAGGGGCAAGTCTTCAGTCCAGGCTCAGTCTGAGTCAGCACACTCAGAGCAGATTTCTTGGGAGAAAATGGGAAGGATTCACCTGAATCAGCTTCCAGAAACTGACAGGAAAGTCAGACGCCCCCCAGTTGACAGTGGGATTGTTACTGCCTTTGGGCAAGGATGCTCTTGTTGACATGACCAGTGTATTCTCTGATGCTTGTTTAGTGCCCGCAGAGCCAGAGCAAGACTCACTCGGACTGCCTTTGGCATCCACCTCCACAGGACAGATGTACCGTCTCTAGTAAAAGTGTTTGGCATAGTAACTTTGGGTTAAACACAATTGGGTGGAAGCTAGTCTTGTGAAATGGAGATCTGCATAAAACTTGAGAGGGCAGAACAAACAAGGAGCAAATAGAGTCAAATCCATAAACCTTGAGGCTATTTAATTTCTACGTCAACATTTATTCTTCTATGTACCTTCTGCCCTCCTCCTTTGTAATTTCTTCAGACCCAACCTTCCAGGCCCCTCATATAAAAATATTTCTCTCCTTTTCCCCAGATAGTCAGTGCTGTTCAACACCTTGTAATGTAAGGTTCAGCTTTTCCCTCCTTTGGGTTTGTACAAGAAATCATTCAATGTCTGTGGAGCCCCTATTATTTATGTCTGAGTTCATGATTAGGGTAAATGTTGTCACATATCCATACAAATAACCTCCATTTATTAACAAAAAAAAAAGACTTTTCAACCTCATCTCGACAGGACCCTGATATATGAATTCACTGTGTAGTTAGATAAAATACCTAGGAATACAACTAACAAAAGACATGAAGGACCTCTTCAAGGAGAACTACAAACCACTTGCTCAGTGAAATAAGAGAGGACACAAACAGATGAAAAAACATTCCATGCTCATGGTTAGGAAGAATCACTGTCATGAAAATGGCCATGCTGCCCAAAGTAATTTATAGATTCAACACTATCCCCAACAAGCTACCAATGATTTTCTTCACAGAACTGGAAAAAACCACCTTAAACTTCATATGGAACCAAAAATGAGCCTGCAGAGCCAAGACAATCCTAAGCCAAAAAACAAAGCTGGAGGCATCATGCTACCTGACTTCAAACAATACTACAAGGCTGCAGTAATCAAAACAGCATGGTACTGGTACCAAAACAGAGATACAGACCAATGGAACAGAACAGAGGCCTCCGAGGCAACACAACACATCTACAACCATCCGATCTTTGACAAACCTGACAAAAACAAGCAATGGGGAAAGATTCCCTGTTTAATAAATGGTGTTGGGAAAACTGGCGAGCCATGTGCAGAAAGCTGAAACTGGATCCCTTCCTGACACCTTACACTAAAATTAACTTCAGATGGATTAAATATTTAAACATAAGACCTAACACCATAAAAACCCTAGAAGAACACCTAGGCAAAACCATTCAGGATATAGGTCTAGGCAAGGACTTCATGACTAAAACACTAAAAGCATTGGCAACAAAAGCCAAAACAGACAAATGGGATCTAATTCAAGTCAAGAGCCTCTGCACAGCAAAAGAAGCAATCATTAGAGTGAACTGGTAACCAACAGAATGGGAAAAAATTTTGCAATCTACCCATCTGACAAAGGGCTAATATCCAAAATCTACAAAGAACTAAAATTTACAAGAAAAAAGCAAACAACCCCATCAAAAAGTGGGTGAAGGATATGAACAGACACTTTCAAAAGAAGACATTTATCAGGCAAACAAACATATGAAAAAATGCTCATCATCACTGGTCATTAGAGAAATGCAAATCAAAACCACATTGAGATACCATCTCATGCCAGTTAGAATGGCAGTCATAAAAAAAATCTGGAGACATCAGATGCTGGAGAGGATGTGGAGAAATAGAAACGCTTTTACACTGTTGGTGGGAGTGTAAATTAGTTCAACCATCATGGAAGACAGTGTGGCGATTCCTCAAGGATCTAGACATAGAAATACCATTTTACCCAGCATTCCCATTATTGGATATATACCCAAAGGATTATAAATCGTTCTGTTATAAAGACACATGAACACATATGTTCATTGTGGCACTGTTTACGATAGCAAAGACTTGGAACCAACCCAAATGCCCATCAGTGATAGACTGGAAAGAAAATGTGGCACATATACACCATGCAATACTATGCAGCCATAAAAAAGGATGAGTTCACATTCTTTGCAGAGACATGGGTGAAGCTGGAAACCATCATTCTCAGCAAACTGACACAAGAACAAAAACCAAAAACCACATCTTCTTACTCATAAGAGTGTTGAGCAGTGAGAATACATGGACACAGGGAGGGGAACGTCACACACTGGGATCTATTGGGGGGTGGGAGGACTACGAGAGGGGTAGCAGGGGATGGGAAGATTGGGGAGGGATAACATTAAGAGAAATACTTAATGTAGGTGATGGGGGGATGGATGCAGCAAACCACCATGGCATGTGTATACCTATGTAACAATCCTGCATGATCTGCACATGTACCCCAGAACTTAAAATGTAAAAAAAAAAAAAAACTGCAAACTTCAGTCCATCTAGTGTGGTTCTAGACCCACACATATTACCATGTTACTACTGATGAGGACTAGTCTTAACTGATGATGCCCTTGCACTGAGACTGGCATGGCATACAATGCATCCATAGAAATTAGCAATGGCTGTCCTAGTCCTCAAGAGAAACTTAGACAATCTGTACTCATTGCATTCATATATATCAGACTCATGTTACACAGGAGGTTTTATTTTGCCTGGATAAAGTTACTGAACAAGTAGCATCTCAGTTTGAGACACTAAGATTGCCAGCGGGTGATAAGCACTGTGGACATGCCGGTGGAGTGTGGCCGGTGGAGTGTGGCTGGTGTCTCCCATAGTGTCTCTCTTGTCTGCATGTCATTAGGTGATCTTGAGGCTGTGCAAAGTGAGTTATACAGCCGCTCCCTGATTAAATGCATCCTGTCTCTCTTACATTGTAAAAATAATTGTGGACTCTCTGTTCCTTCTAGGATTATAATTCCTCAATGCCATATGTTTGTGTTGACATAGTTTTCCCAGAAATTTGGCACAAACCTGACCGTGTGCTGATTGGGAATGATAGTTCTTTTTTTTTTTTTTAATTACATTTTAGGTTTTGGGGTACATGTGAAGAACATGCAAGATCGTTGCATAGGTACACACATGGCAGTGTGATTTGCTGCCTTCCTCCCCGTCATCTTTATCTGGCATTTCTCCCCATGCTCTCTCTCCTCAACTCCCCACCCCCCACTGTCCCTCCCCTTTTTCCCCCTGACAGACCCCAGTGTGTGATGCTCCCCTCCCTGTGTCCATGTGTTCTCATTGTTCAACACCTGCCTATGAGTGAGAACATGCGGTGTTTGATTTTCTGTTCTTGTGTCAGTTTGCTGAGAATGATGGTTTCCAGGTTCATCCATGTCCCTACAAAGGACAAGA
>PVKV010031533.1:0-20863 GCA_004027835.1 Alouatta palliata | reverse complement strand
TAGCTGGGACTACAGGCACATGCCACCATGCCCAGCTAATTTTTGTATTTTTAGTAGAGACGGGGTTTCACCATGTTGACCAGGATGGTCTCGATCTCTTGACCTCGTGATCCACCCGCCTCGGCCTCCCAAAGTGCTGGGATTACAGGCGTGAGGCACTGCGCCTGGCCACATTCGTTAACTCTTTTACTCTTTGTAAGTTAGTAGATCTTACTGTTTTACAGGTGAGGAAATAGAGGCCCAAAATGTTGAATAACTTGTTTAAGGCTGTAAACCCAGGTGGTCCAGAGTGTGTCATTGTCAGAACCAGCCTTTCTTGATTGTAAAGAATCCTTTGTCCCTGCCTTCGGTTGTGTCCAGGCAGTAGAAGATAGTTTCCTTAGGATTAGCTCCAGTCAGTGTGAGGCAGATGTCTCACAGATGGGATTTAGAGCCACACATGGCCTCCTCTGCCTCCAGTCATTTCTTCTGTCCTTGGTGGCCTTTGGTAAATGTGGCAGAAATGGTGCAGATGGAGTGGGAGCAGCTTTCTGGGCTTACCTCCCTGCTGTTGAGTGCTCTATGCAAGAGCTGTGGGAGACCTTTTAAAGAAACCTTCTTTAATCTCAGCTTCTGATTCATATCTTTTCCTGTCTTCTGGAATTTCAAGAACCCCTTTAGAAAAACGGAAGCCCTGAGTCGTAAAATTGATAACCAACAAGTAAGTACCTTAAAGTATAGAACACTGTGGATTTCTAGATTTGACTAGAACCTGCTCTGTGGCACCCACGAAATGTTGGGACCCATGAAATCGTGCTCTGTGGTACCCACAAAATGTTGGGATTCTAGAACTCTTTCTTTGTATGCACCCCACTCCCCACAAAAAAATCCCCACAAAAAGTAAGAAGCTTTTGTGTGTGGATCTTAACTGTGTATATTTTGTCACTATGAGGCAAACTCTAATTCTGTCTTACAAACTCCTGTGTGCCAGTTGCACACGCAGAGGCACAGAGCTACTTGCTCATAGCCTTGACTGTCAGCAGCCCTGAGCACCATACCTGGTAGTGCCAGGCCTTGTGTGTATTTAGGACTTGCCAGTTCAGTCCTGAGAGCTGAACTCTGGACATCCTGCTATGTGTCTCTTGATCCCATCGCTTGTGTAATTTATGCCACTGCTTCCTGTTTGCATTTGCTCAGCCTCTCCTTTGGATTGCTTCTCTCTCCTGAAGCCGGTCCCCATAGCTGTGCACATGGCTAGCTATGGGGACCAGACATCTAGATATCCTAGACATCTGCAGTTGTTTATTAGTGGGAATGGTTGCTTTGTGCCTCTCTACAGAATTTTAGTTAAACTTGAGTGTATGGTTTAATTTACTTGCTTGTCTAACTTTGGCAATGGTGCCTTTGTAGAGAGAGTAAAGGGGTGAGCTGTTGCCTCCCACCACCTTTTTTTTTGAGACAGGGTTTCTTTCTGTCACCCAGGCTGGAGTGCAGTGGCTCAATCTCTGCTCACTGCAACCTCTGCCTCATGGGTTCAAGTGATTCTTGTGTTGCAGCCTGCTGAGTAGCTGGGACTACAGGCGCCCGCCACCATACCTGGTTAATTTTGTACTTTTAGTAGACACAGGATTTCACCATGTAGGATAGGCTGGTCTTGAACTCCCGACTTCAAGTGATCTGCCTGCCTTTGCCTCCCAAAGTGCTGGGATTACAGGTGTGAGTCCCCGTGCCCCTCCACCACCACTTTTTATTGAAATAGGATCTTGCTCTGTTATCCAGGCTGGAGTGCAGTGGCCCAAACATGGCTCACTGCAGCCTTGACCTCCTGGGCTCACACAGTCCTCCTGCCTGAGCCCCCTGCGCAGCTGGGGACTAATAGGCACGTGCCACTACACCCAGCTAATTATTTTATTTTATTTTCAATTTTTTCAATTTTTATGTTTTTGAGATGGAGTTTCACTCTTGTTGCCCAGGCTGGAGTGCAATGGTGCTATCTCGGCTCCCTGCAACCTCCCCCTCCCGGTTTCAAGCTATTCTCCTGCCTCAGCCTCTGAAGTACGTGGGATCACAGACATGTGCCACCTCACCCAGAATATTTTTTTATTTTTAGTAGAGACAGGGTTTCTCCATGTTGGTCAGGCTGGTCTCGAACTCCTAACCTCAGGTGATCTACCCGCCTCAGCCTCCCAAAGTGTTGGGATTACAGGTGTGAGCCACTGTGGCCGGCGTTATTTATATTTTTTGTAGAGATAGGGTCTTGCTTTGTTGCCTAGTCTGGTGTCAAATTCCTGGGCTCAAGTGATCCTCTCCCACCTTGGCCTCTCAAAGTGCTGGGATTACAGGAGTGAGCCACTAGGCTCTGCCCGTTGCCCTTTATTAAAGTATCACTTAGGGCTGGATGTAGTCACTAGCTCACGGCTGTATTCTCAGCACTTTGGGAGGCCAAGGTGAGAGGATCGCTTGAGCCCAGGAGTTTGAGACCAGCCTGGGCAACAAAGCAAGACCCTGTCTCTAATATTAAATAAATAAATAAGATTTACTTATCCAAAATCACAGTTATGTGCCATTTCTTTTCTTTTCTTTTTTTTTTTTTTAATAAAAAAGTAAATTATATTTTTCCTAAAGACGGGGTTTCACCATGTTGGTCAGGCTGGTCTTGAACTCCCGAACTCAGGTGATCCGCCCACCTTGGCCTCCAAAGTGCTTGGATTACAGGCGTGAGCCACCACGCCCGGCCCCTTTTCTTTTCTTTCTTTCTTTCTTTCTTTTTTTTTTTTTTTTTGAGTCAAGAGTTTGCCTCTGATTCCCAGGCTGGAGTACAGTGTGGCAGTCTCGGCCTTGACCTCCCAGGCTCAAGCAATCCTCCCACCTCAGCCTCCCAAGTAGCTGGGACTACAGGCATGTGCCACTAAGCCTGGCTAATTCTTTGTACTTTTTGTACAGATGGGGTTTTGTCATGTTGCCCAGGCTGATCTAGAACTCTTGGCCTCAAGCATCCTACCTGCCTTGGCCTCCCAGAGTGCTGGGATTACAGGCATGAGCCACTGCGCCCAGCCCAATTATGTAGTTATGTGCCATTTCTAAATTCCTATAGAACCCGTCTCTTTGCATGTTTGTTTGTTTGTTTGTTTGTTTGTTTTTTGAGACAGAGTCTCACTTTGTCACTCAAGCTGGAGTGCAGTGGTGTGATCTCAGCTCACTGCAGCCTACGCCCTCAAGGCTCAAGCAATCCTCCTACCTCAGCCTCCTGAGTAGCTGGGACCACAGTGCTCTTTTTGTGGAAAAGCCAAGGTCCATATAAATTAATTTGAGAAGCACAGCCTGTTGGCTTTCTTAGGAGTGGTTCTGTCCCTTCCCGTACCCATCTCCAACACATTTTTCTCTCTCAACAGAGGTAGCTGCTATTCACTCAGGTGTTTTTTAATGCTGTGGCCACTGCCTCCTTGGAGAGTGTGTGCCAGTGCTTTCCTTGCTAATGAAAAGACTGTCATAATGGGTTAGGTCCATAGGGGCTCTGCCCTTCTGTACTTGTATTCCCAGGGAGAAAAATCTCTGCCTTAATTACCGACATCATGCTGGCAGAGGTGTGGCTGCTAATTGATTAGATGACAGTTCTTCGCATTGATGCGGCACTGTTGGGGTGGTTTGGTTTGGTTTTTTTGAGTAAACATAGATTTGGGCCAGGTAAGCTGATTTTGGAGAGATGAAGATCTGTATAGGGACTTCCCTTTGTTAATCTCAGGTCTTTAGTGCCACTTTTGTGTCCTAATTTTCTAACTTGGTAGTAAGAAGTACGAGGTTAGCTCGTCCTGCTGTTTTGGTGTGGCTGATGAATAGTGTCTCCTCCTACCCTGTGCTCCCGTTCTGTTTGGTAGCACCGCATTCCTTTATTTCGTTTGCTTTTCATTCCCTCCTCCTCTCTTGGAATCATTGGACCCTATTCTGAAATGTATTTTTAAGATAATGTTACTTTGGGAGGTCGATGTGGGCAGATCACCTGAAGTCAGGAGTTGGAGACCAGCCTGGTCAACATAGTGAAAGCTTGTCTCTGCTGAAAACACAAAAATTAGCCAGGTATGGTGGTGTGTGCCTGAAATCCCGGGAGATTAAGGCACAAGAATTGCTTGATCCCAGAAGGTGGAGACTGCAGTGAGCAGAGATTGTGCCACTGCACTTCAGCCTGGATAATAGAGTGAGACTTGGTCTCAAAAAAAAAAAAAAAAAAAAAGTAGTGTTTAAAAGCAAACACCCTGCCTTTAGCTTGAAACCACAGAAACTGCTTGTGAAACAGCCAGTAGGGCAGGCTGCCAAATCCAGACTGTTAAAACCAATCTCTTAATGACAAAATGTCAAACAGTGATGTTAAACCTTCATCATGATTGTGGTGTGAGGATTTTTCTCAATAATAAATGTTTAAGTGCTGAACTCCCAGTTTCACATTCAGAGTGCTTACATTATAAAATTCCTCTTGGTAAATCATTTCAGAAGAGGCTTGTGTGGCTAATCCACTATCTGCTGTACAGGAAAGGTTTTAAATAAACCAATTCCCGTTCACTCTCGTCTGAGTTTTTTTGTTTTAGTTTCAAGAAGTGATTTTCTTTTCAAGTGATTTTGACTAACCCTCTCACTAGCTTTTCCCATTTAAGATAGGAAAACTAGCTTCAGAATTGTGTCTTTTTCCTAACGGAAGACTGAGGCCTTAATTTTTACCGCCCCCCTCCCCACAAGCTCTAATTAACTGACTTTTCTCTTTTTAGATGGCAGAGAATCTTCTGTCTGTCTAGGGAATTTTATTTCTTGCCTGGCATTTTCAGGAATTAGTATTTGTTTCTGCCTACTATCTTCCTGAAGAGCTCTGAACCTGCTGGTAGCCTGATGGATAAGGGCACAGTTATTTGTTTGTTTGTTGAGACAGGGTCTCACTCTGTCACCCAGGCTGGAGTGCAGTGGTGTGATCTTGGTTCACTGCAGCCTCCACCTCTCAGGCTCAAGCTATCCCCCGACCCTAGCCTCCTGAGTAGCTGGGACCACAGGCATGTGCTGCAACACCCAGCTATTTTTTTCCATTTGTTGTAGAGACAGGGTTTCCTCATGTTCCCCTTACTGGTCTTGAACTCCTGGGCTCAAGCGATCCGCCCACCTTGGCCTCCCAAAGTGCTGGGATAACAGGTGTGAGCCACCACACTTGGCCAAGGTATAGCTTTACGAACTAAGCTATAGAACTGGTTGAATGGGAATTAGGGAAGCCAGACAACCAATAATTGGGAAGTAAAGGAAAAAGATATAAATGTGCATCCTTAGTCACAGCCAGCATTGTGATATTGGGGTTCTGGATGTAGAACTTCAGGAATCCCTTCCAACTCTTCCCCAGGAGAATCTTCTTTTCGTATTATAAGGGGATTTTTCCAACTCCATTTCCATTATCAAGAGTCTTGAGCAGCATTTTTTTCAGCGTTGGTTTTTTAAGCTCTTCTTGTGTCACCTTTGCTTGTATACTGGGCCTGTCTTAAGTTTCCAGAGGGAGATGAAAGACGAGAAAGGCTAAATGACTGGTTCTTCAGTGAGTCTCCCAGAGTTGCTTCCTCTTATTCCAGCACTGCCTAACTTGTCACCATGGCTGACGCCACAGCAGACATCCTCATTCATGTCCTAGCTGGAAGTGACACCTGGGATGTTCGAGTCTCTCTTAGCCCATTGTTCTTCTGAAAAAAACAAAAGCCATAGACAGCTAGTAAATTGAGGGAATAGGCTGACTGTAACTTCAGTTCCTGGATTTGGGACCCACACTGGATTGTGTATGATTTGTGCTTATCTCCTACTAGATTTTTACCTTCTTTGAAGGTTGGGCTGTATTTTACCTTTCTCTGTATCCCTTCCCACACCCAGAGACTGTTGGAGTACTTTGTACATGGTCAGCTCAGTGAATTATTTGTGAAACAAAAAGTTTTTAAATTTGTAACATGAGGCTGGGTGCAGTTGCTCACACCTGTAATCCCAGCACTTTGGGAGGCGGAGGTGGGCAGATCGCATGAGTCCAGGAAACTGAGAACAGCCTGGGCAACATAGCAAAACCCTGTCTCTATTAAAAAACAAAAGGTTAGCTGGGCGTGGTGGTGCAGGCCTGTAGTCCCAGCTACTAGGGAGGCAGAGGTGGGAGGATTACTTGAGACCCTGTCTCAGAAAAAAAATAATTTTTTTTTTTTTTTTAATTGTAGCATGGGTATTCTTTACAGCTACCCTTAGGGAAGTGCGTATATATTGATTTGTAAGTCAGACATTCTTTGGCCGTGTATGTCACAAGTCTTAACCAGTATCTTAAGCAGGTGTGGTAATGACTAGAAAAATGTGCTTTTTCAGGATGAGAAGATAAGGGAGATGTTTTAAACCATTGTTGGATTGTGTTAAGAACTTGGAGAGGAAACCACAGGGGGAGAATGTGCTGCTGAGGCTACTGTCTGGCTTCCTGGAGTAAGGACCAGAGCCAGAGACCCAAGCCCTCCTGGCTTTGCTGAGTTCTGTGCTTGCCCCTGACACCAGCGTGTCTGCCTGCCTGCCTGCCTTGTTGCTCCTGACTACAGTGGGCTCAGTCTTCCCTCTTTTGTGATGAGTGGGCAGAGGAACACTAGTGTTGGGAATTTTGTCCAGTGTTGGAGGGATCATGTGGTCTGTGTCAGAAGGCTGGAGTTATTTATAGTGGGAGAGAAGCTCAGGAGCATGGCACAGGAAGAACTGATTTCACACCAGCTTCAGCGCCTGATGATGGCGAGGACCCAGATTTTCCTTTGAGTATCTGAGAGCAGATGAGTTGCTTTTTCTAATTGACCCATGAGCTGTGAGATTAGGGACCACGTTTTCCGAGGCCACTGTGGGTAGGGCAAGAGTGAGAAGGATGACCATTTTCTTCTTTCTCGATTCTAGTCTTTGTGATGTGTGGCATGAAAGCTCCATCTGACTTTTGAATCTTCTTTTATTGAACTGGTGAAGAAGGCACCAGCTGTGTAGGGTGGAGGAAATAAGGACCTGTTAGACTGGTCTGCTGGTACCCGCCTCCCTCCTCTCCCCTCACCCCACCCACCCCCACTCTGGGCAGGGAGGCTGAAACTGCTGCTCGCTGGGCTTTGCCAGCTCAGTTTCTCCTCGTGGGGCAGCTCCCCACCTGGGAGCCTGCAGACTCACTGAGCTTCTGTGGGAACCATGTTGCAGGTGGGGGCAGGTGCTAGGAACTAGGTGTGCCGCTTGCCCTAACAGGGGCTGTGCCTACTCCAGGCTGCTCAGACTAAGGTTGCAGAGCTCTGGGGCCTGTTGGAAATAGACCGTACTTTTCCTTGCACCTCGTGGCCACATTTATGGTACATGGAGAGTCTGGGAGGGGCCAAGAGCTTGTAAATCGTGAGTAAATGAAGTCTAGGGAGGAAGAGGATCCTTTCCAAGGGCACCCTGAGTCCAGGGTTGTCATGTTTCTGAGGTGTGCTGCTCCTTAGTACCTTGATTTCTGGAGGTGTCACCTAGGGTGTTTTTTAATCTTTTCAGCCTTAGGTGGGAGAGATTTTTCCAGCCTGGTGTTTAGGCTTGTTAGGTGAGGTTTACTTCCGGAGCCAGACTTTTAGGCAGGTTGTCTTGACATAAGCCAAGGTCAGGAAGCTGTCTTCAGGACACACAGACAATGCCCACTTCCTGCTGTGGTCTTGAAGAGGGCCGGAAGGCTTGTGAGCACAGAGGCACTGAGGGCTGTCGCATCGACACAGGGCAGACACTCAGAACTCCTCTCCGGTGCCTCATTTTATAAGCATGGAAACAAAGGTCCCAAGAGGGTGAATGACTTGCCCAAGGTGACATAAATTGTTTGGGCAGAGCTGGGTCTAGAATGGATCTTAGGGCCTTTGGCATCGTGCCCCCATTACTATCACTTCAGAGGGGCTGGCTGCAGCCCTCACGGCAGAAGGCAGGCTGGGAAAGGACAAGTGGAAGGACACCAGGCGCTAATTCTACACATCAGAGAGGAGCTCTGACATCCTGCCAGAGACCTTGTCTGTAGAGGCGCCAGAGGCCCTTGGAAATGATTCTTTATTTTGGATTTTTGTGAAGACAGGGTCTTACTGTATTGCCCAGGCTGGTCTCAAATCCTGTACTCAAGTGATCCTCCCCGCTGTGTTCCCAAAGTGTTGGGATTACAGACATGAGCCGTGGCACCTGGCCGGGAATGGTTTAAAAGCGGTCACCAGCATGCTAGCCCTGACCCAGGCTGAAAGGGGTCACACGGAGCAGAGCTGTGTAAAGGGCTTTTGGGTGAGGAGTCACTCTGAGAAAAGCAAGAAGATTCTTACCCCGAGACTTCCCATAATGAGTTAGGAAAGCATTTCTGGAGAGCCTGTTAGGTGCCACGCTCTGTGCCTGGGCCCTGAAGACACAAAGTGACTTAGTCTTGAAAATTCCCTTATGCTGCTCTCAGTCTGTGTAATAGTGAACAAGACAGCCAACAGGAGCTGTGAAGCAGACAGCCGTTCATCAGTAGTGAAGTGCTAGTGCAGGAAGCCCCGAGCTGGGAAATGTCCAGATAGACCCTGGGAAGTGATGCATGGAGCAGGGAAAGCTTCCTGGTGGAAGTGATGTGTGAGAGGCTCACTACGAACAGGAATGGGAGTGGCTGCTAGAGGGAAAGTATTCCCAGCAGTGGAAAGCTGTGGCCAAGACCTGGAGGTCTGAGAGACCATTCTACATTTGAAGACAAGGTGGCTGGAGCCTGGAATGAGACTCTAGGAAGGGAAGAGAGTTAGCCTGAAGCTGCATGCAGGGAAGGGGAGACTGCCAGCTCATAATACAGTTGCAGGAAAAAAATCTAGAAACCATGTGGATCTAATCGGAATATCAGTTTAGATAAACATTTTACATGTATATGTGTATGTATGTACACACACACATAAAAATCAGTTATGTGTGTGTGCGCGCTCGTGCATGCATACACAAAGTGTTTTTTTTTGAGATGGAGTCTTGCTCTGTCGCCTAGGCTGTAGTACGATGGTGTGATCTCGGCTCACTGCAACATCTGCCTCCCAGGTTCAAGCCATTTTCCTGACTCAGCCTTCTGAGTAGCTGGGATCACAGGTGTGTGCCACCATACCTGGCTAATTTTTGTATTTTTAGTAGAGACAGGGCTTCACCACGTTGGCCAGGGTGGTCTCGAACGCCTGAGCTCAAGTGATCTGCCCGCCTCAGCCTCCCAAAGTGCTGGGATTACAGGCGTGAACCACCGTACCCTGCGAAAGTTTTTTTTAAGGCATGCCTTGAATATAATGCCATCACTTCCTTTTCCCAGCGTTGGTTGCCCTTTTGAGATGACTGTTGGTGCTCCCCCCGCCGCTGTGTGCCATGTTCTGGAGTAAGAGGGAGTGTTTTTTCTGTGTGCACATGTGGGTGAAGAGTAGGCTGTCCAAGATTTCAGTCCTTGGCTTTTCTTCTGCAGCAAGGGCTGGCTGAGGGCACTGTGAGGCTTCTTCAGGCCCAGGAGTCAGGCCCACTTTTCCTTTTCTCTGGAGGGAATAGCTCAGAGAACACTGCTGCCACCAGAGGTTCTGCAGGCTTTTCAGAGGCAGCCGGTGGAGGCTGATGGTAGCAGTTGGTGAGGAAGAGGAAGTACGTAGTGGCCATTCCTCCTGCCACTCCTGACAAATATTTCTGTCACTAAACAGCACCTCTCTGTGGCAGCCTGGGACTCTGCTGCCACAGAGAGGAAAGGGAGGAGCTTTCCTCTCCCTGTGGGAGGGCCAGTCATCCGTGGCTTCTGCTCTGCCCTTGGCCACAGACTAGATTGCATAACACAGCCAATGAGAGTCCCCTTTCCCTCTTATCAGTGGCAGAAGTGCTTGGAGTGGCAGGCCTTAACTTATAGGGTTGTAGAGGTGACTGTGTTCCACTCTGCAGGGTCCAGGGCACAGCCGGCCAAGCGTATGAAAATTGACCTAAGGTTAGAATGTGATTGTCCTACTGGGAAAGGTTTCCTGGGACAGCATTTCACTTCTGACTACGTAGACTGTTGTCTCTCCTGCCAGGGAGTGAGTTTTGTTTCCATGCTTGTCCAGCCTTTACTGCTTTCCCTTCTGCCTTTTCCCAGAGGCCACAAACCTGCCCACCTCCTGTTACGTTCTAGTTCTGATAGGAGTACCATTCAAAGTTCTTGGTAGGGGACCAACCCACTTCTACCCTGGTTGGTTTCCCCTCGTTTTCGCAGCTTGTTTGATGTACACGTTCTCCAGAATTCTTATGCAGTCCGTTGGCTCTGTAGTGTCCAGAGATTGCAGCTTCTGCAATAGGAACCCTGCTGCTTCCCTCCCTGGTTTTAGGGGCAGGGCTTGAAAATAGAGAATCATAATCTCCCTTCCTCCTCCTCCTCTCTCCCACTTCTCCCTGCCCCTGCCCCCACCCCCATGCTGCCAGGCAAACTGGAGTGACCAGCTCAGAGCGGGACTCAGTCCACCTCCCTGCTCTGCATGTCAGCAGTGATCTGGAGGAGATTCCTGGACGCGTGAGTTTGTGAACTCTGGAGCACGTTACTGTCCCGGGCTGGCACTCTGTGGCAGGTGTATGCAGTCTTCTGCTGTTACTGGAGACCAGGCCCATGGGGGTGATGGTGACCCAGCTAGATGTCTGCCAGGTCTGCCCAAGGCTACCCTGTTCTTTAATGCCTTGGGAAATGGAAAGCATTTCTAAATATTCCTGTTCTTTAGAAGACCTGGCCGAGTGGTTAGGGGAGTTTCTCCTTGGAATCCCTTGGAGTACAATATCGCTTTTTTCCCCAAATCCAGGTTCTTTAGTTCCTAAACTGAGTTCTCTTGTCACTGACTTACTACCTTCAGTTTTCTTAGGTTGAGTGCATCTTCCCCGGCCTCAACAAGACTGTGGATGGAAGGTCAGGAGAGTGGTGGCTGCTCTTGTGCGAGAAAGGGCATGTTGGAGTGGGAGCACAGTTGCCAGCAGTTGTTTCATGTTCCCCCTTTGGCACTAGAAAAGGGGCTTTAGCCTCCTGCCAACCTCCATAGCCAGCTGTGGGAAAACTCAAATGGAAACATCTTCTTGCTGCTAAATAAGACTTGAGTGCCTGAGGCAGAGACCAGCCAGTAGCAGCCCAACTTTGCTGAACAGGGAGGATTGGTTATTTTATTTATTTATTTATTTGAGACGAAGTCTTGTTCTGTCACCCAGGCTGGAGTGCAGTGGCACAGTCTTGGCTCACTGCAACCTCCACCTCGCGGGTTCAAGCGATTCTTCTGCCTTATCCTCCTTTGTAGCTAAGACTACAGGCATGCGCCACTACACCTGGCTAATTTTTGTATTTCTAGTAAAAACAGAATTTCACCGTGTTGGCGAGGCTGGTCTTGCACTCCCGCCTTCAGGTGGTCCACTCGCCTCAGCCTCCCAAACTGCTGGGATTACAGGCATAAGCCACAGCACCTGGCCTGAGGATTGGTTATTTAGAGGCTGTGACAAATGGTTTTATAGAGGAGCAGTGAAAAGAGTCTAACTTCACAGAGCCAGGGGTCAACTTCTGCGCCATAGCCATATAGCTTCTGGAGCCTCTACTGCCTGAGGCCAGGGGCTCAGATGCTGACCACCTTTCCCTTTTCCTTCCTGTGTTTTGCCTCCAGTGACCGTCATTGTCAGGTTGACCTGCTGGTTAGAGAGGATGACTCTGGCCTGGTGTCCAGACTCCCCTGATGCCTGATCCCCTCTGCTCTAGAAATGCATCTAAAAGTGATTACTTTCCTCCCAATTCCAACATTGATTAGGGCAAGATGTTGTCACACAAAGTTCTGTTTTGGCATTTTGCCTTCTGTTTGGGAGTTTAGGCATCTGAGAATTGAATGCTTTTTTAATACAAATACACCCTTAAGACATCTCTTTTTTTTTTTTTTTTTGAGACGGAGTTTTGCTCTTGTTACCCAGGCTGGAGTGCAATGGCACGATCTCGGCTCACCGCAACCTCCGCCTCCTGGATTCAAGCAATTCTCCTGCCCCAGCCTCCCAAGTAGCTGGGACTACAGGCACGTGCCACCATGCCCAGCTAATTTTTGTATTTTCAGTAGAGATGGGGTTTCACCATGTTGACCAGGATGGTCTCGATCTCTTGACCTCGTGATCCACCCGCCTCGGCCTCCCAAAGTGCTGGGATTACAGGCGTGAGCCACCGCGCCCGGCTTAAGACATCTCTTTTTTAAGCCCTACATGCTTTGCTTGGGAATTAATTGAACTTGGGGATTTATAGGGACCCTATGTTGCTTATCCCCCTAGAATCCCCTCCACTTCACTCCCAAAAACCCAAAGAACATTGGAAAAATTGAGCAGTGCCTCAAGGTCACTTGATCATAAGTAGTATTTGGCATAGTTAGCTGGTTTGATGTTTGGTGAGAGATTTCTGCTTTATGTTTGAGGAAAAGATTTCTTGGTGGGAGGCCTCTATGCTGTGTTGCCAATGCTTGCCCTGTGCACAGGGTTTCCCCCTCCCCTCCCTTGACAGGTTGTTTTAATCCCCTTGCCTATAAACAAGTGCAGCAGAACGTGTTGGCCCAGCTCACATGACCTTGGTTGTCTCTTCATGGGGTAACCAGCATCAGCATTAGATACCACGGTCACTTGACATGGTAGAGCTGTCAGGGTAAAGAGTGGAGACACCAGCAGGAAGCCTGGTCTGCCAAGGAAGGTAAATGGGAGTGTGTTTGAGGCCTTAGGACCAGGTAGGAAAAGTCTGCTCCCATGGGGTAGGGCTTTCAGCTGTGAGAAGAGAACAATTTCATTCCTTCTCCTTTTTTTTTTTTTTTTTTTTTTTTTTTGGTTTTTGAGATGGAGTTTCACTCTTGTTGCCCAGGCTGGAGTGCAGTGGCGCAATCTTGGCTCACCGCAACCTCTGCCTCCCAGGTTCAAGCAATTCTCCTGCCTCAGCCTCCCAAGTAGCTGGGATTACAGGCATGCACCACCATGCCTGGCTAATTTTGTATTTTTAGTAGAGATGGGGTTTCTCCATGTTGGTCAGGTTGGTCTCGAACTCCCGACCTCAGGTGATCCACCTGCCTTGGCCTCCCAAAGTGCTGGAATTACAGGCATGAGCCACTGCGCCTAGCCCTTCTCCTTTTTAAAGAGACAGTCTCACTCTGTCACCCAGGCTGGAGTGCAGTGGTATAATCAAGGCTGACTGAAGCCTCAACTTCCTTAGCTTAAGCAATCCTTCTGCCTCAGCCTCCTGAGTAGGTGGGACCACAGGTGCATGCCACCATGCCCAGCTGGTTTTGTTGTTGTTGTTGTTGTTGTAGAGATGGGGATCTCATTATATGGCCTAGGCTGGTCTTGAACTCCTTGCCTCAAATGATCCGCCCACCTCAGCCTCCCAAAGTACTGGGTTTATAGGCATGAGCCACTGCAGCCAACTTTCATTTCTTCTTTATCCCCCTAAAATTTCTGCTTCTGGCATCTTGTTTATCTTTCTCAAATCCTGTCTGCAGGGGCCCAGGACATACAGCTGTTTCAGTAAACTGCCCCTGAGATGGGGGAGATCTGTGCTAGTTCATGGGCTACAAAACCTAACACCAAAAATCCCATCTTCCTAAACAGTGATCCTGTTATCGTTGTGTGAAGGACAGCTGGTAATGGGGACCTGGCTGCCAGAGAGGCTGCTGAATT
Source organism: Alouatta palliata (assembly GCA_004027835.1). Taxonomy (NCBI): domain Eukaryota; kingdom Metazoa; phylum Chordata; class Mammalia; order Primates; family Atelidae; genus Alouatta; species Alouatta palliata. The sequence goes on along the minus strand of PVKV010031533.1, from coordinate 7,219 downwards.
CTATGGCAGCCACACTCAGGAGCTGGAAGTGTGGCTAAGCTTTCACCAGCACCATCACTTCCCTTCCCATAAACATGCACACAGATTACCCTTGTCTCACAGCTGAAGAGACAGCACCCAGCCTCAGTAAGCACTGTATATGAGAATGGACTTATTCTGGCCACACTTTGCGCACGCACGTGTGTGTGAGAGAAACACTAATCACTTTTCCCATTATGACTGTTGATTTGCAAAGTTTTCAGGTCCATACATCTAGGGCGGGATGTGTATGTTTTCATCAGGAGAGAGCAGAATGGCCTTTTGTGGAAGGGATAAAATGGTTGAGCTGCTGGAGCCTTTTCTAGCTCCATTTATGCAGCGGCCTTTCTGCCTGGGTACAGACTTTAACTCAAGTCCAGGTTCGAGCCATACACGTAGATGACCAGAACTTAGCCTTCAACTGCAGGACTATCCTGGGCCAGTTTGCAAACATCCATCTCCTTTTGGAGATGCAGAGAATTTGTGGTGAGCTTTGGGTAAAGAAGTTCAAGCTGTATCTTCTGGCAACCTGCAGAACAAGTTGGGAAAGCATACGTAATTATAGAAATAACCAGCGTGTCGCTAGGCATTGTCCTCAGTGCTTTGGATGGTGTGGATATTTGGTAATTTCTGATTCTATACCTTCTGTTTTCGAGATTTGGTAGGGACCCCTTTATGCCTTTGGGGTTCTTTTTCCTTGGTAGTTAATACGAACTATGTAGCATACCAGAATGAGTAGACGTAGCCTGTGGCCACCCAGCTAAATTCTACTGTTGATCCTGGGTGGCTTTCTTCTTTGGGTCTTCATTTATGCCACCATACCTTTTGCCAGTTAGAGCTGCCTTTTAGGATTTGTTGGGTGGGAGCGGTATTCCTCTTGGAGCCATCTTTTCTTCCCTGCTATCTCTAAGTGAATTCAGAGGTGGAGAGCTGCAGACTTGGCTGCTTGCCTCCTTCAAAATACCCAGCATTCTCTTGTCCACAGTCTGTGTAGCAGCACATGTAACAATGCCCAGGAGCGGCCCCCTCCCTCCCAGCACCACCTGTTAATTGATAGTTCTAGTTCCTGAGGACTTCTACCAGTGCATGAGCTAATCTGCACCAAAGAGTGCCATTCCCAGGTTCATGTCACAGAAATTACAAAGCTCAAAGCCTAGGTCTTCTGCTACCTTGGGCCATTTCCTTCTCTTGGAAACCAATTCAATCAGACTTTTTTTTTTTTTTTTTAGACGGAGTCTTACTCTGTCAACCAGGCTGGACTGCAGTGGCACGATCTTGGCTCACTGCAGCCTTAACCTCCCCAGGCTCAGGTGATCCTCCCACCTCAGCTTCCTGAGTAGCTGGGACTACAGGCACTTGCCACCATGCCCAGATAATTTTTGTATTTTCAGTAGAGACGGGGTTTCACCATGTTGGGCAGGCTGGTCTCAAAACACCTGACTTCAAGTGATCCGCCCGCCTCAGCCTCCCAAAGTGCTGGGATTACCAGTGTGAGCCACCGTGCCCAGCCCAGGCTCTTCGTAGGATGCTGAAAGGATGAACTAAGCATAAAAAGCGCCGTTAAGCCTGGTGCAGTGGCTCGCGCCTGTCACTTGAGAGCAGCCTGGGCAACATGGGGAAACCCCATCTCTACAAAAAATAGAAAAATTAGGCCAGGCACGGTGGCTCACGCCTGTAATCCTAGCACTTTGGGAGCCCGAGGCAGCCAGATCTAGAGATCAAGACCATACAGGCCAACATGGTGAAACCCCGTCTCTACTAAAAATACAAAAATTAGCTGGGCCTGGTGGCGCGCCCCTGTGGTCCCAGCTACTTGCGGGGCAGGAGAATCACTTGAACCCGGGAGGCAGAGGTTGCAGTGAACCGAGATCGCCATTGCACTCTAGCCTGGCGACAGCAAGACTCCATCTCAAAAAAAAAAATTAGTGGGGCGTGGTGGTGGGCGCCTATAGTCCCAGCTACTCAGAAGCCTGAGGTAGGAGAATCACCTGAGCCTGGGGAGGTTGAGGCTGCAGTGAGCCAAGATTACGCCACTGTACTCCCGCCTGGGTGACAGAGTGAGACCCTGTCTCGAAAAAAAAAAGTGCCTTTTCTTTTCCTTTTTTTTTTTTTTTTTTTTTTTTTTTTTTTTTTTGAGACAGAGTCTCACTCCGTCACCAGGCGCCAGGCTGGAGTGCGGTGGCGCGACCTCAGCTCACTGCAACCTCCGCCACCCGGGTTCAAGCAATTCTCCTGCCTCAGCCTCCCGAGTAGCTGGGACTACAGGCACACGCTACCACGCCCAGCTAATTTTTTTGTATTTTTAGTAGAGACGGGGTTTCACCATGTTGACCAGGATGGTCTTGATCTCTTGACCTCGTGATCCGCCCGCCTCGGCCTCCCAAAGTGCTGGGATTACAGGCGTGAGCCACCGCGCCCGGCCCTATTTATTTATTTAATTTTTTTGAGACAGAATGTTACTCTGTCGCCAGGCGCCAGGCTGAAGTGCAGTGGTGCGATCTCGGCTAACTGCAACCTCTGCCTCCTGGGTTCAAGCAATTCTCCTACCTCAGCCTTCCAAGTAGCTGGGACTACAGGTGCATGCCACCATGCCCAGCTAATTTTTCTATTTTAGTAGAGACGATTTCACCATGTTGGCAAGGGTGGTCTCGATTTCTTGACCTTGTGATCCACCTGCCTCGGCCTCCCAAAGTGCTGGGATTATAGGCGTGAGCTACCGTGCCCGGCAGAAGTGCTTTTTAATAAGGCAGATGTAATAGAAAATGGCTGTCATCTGGTTTGCCATACTCCGCTCCTGGGTAGAAAGTACAAACAGCTAGGGCCCCTTGGAGCAAAATTGTCATTGCCACCAGTAAATAAACAGCAGTTTTGGCTTTGAGGGGCACCTTCAGCCTAAAGCCATAAACTGACATATACTCACTCTCTGAGAAGCTTGGGCTTTCCACTCTTCCCCTAACTGCTGACAAATGAATCCTCCATTGATCTGGCAAGCTGGCCAGGATGCCTGGCCAGGCCATGGCCACTTAGTAACAGGATCCAGCCCTCAGCACAGGGTTGAGACTGCAGTAGCAGTGGCAAGCCCAGGAAGGCAGGTATGCAGTACAACCCCTGCGTCAGTTGCCTGGTAGGGGAGACAGTTGCAAAGAGCATTTGTCCCTGATATGTTAGGGCACTGTTGCAGGTTGTCTTTTCTTTTCTAGCTGGAAGTTGTTCTACCTGGTCTTGCTTAATTAGCTCTTCTCTCTTGCAAGGCAGCACCCATTCAAAATTCTTTTCCTCCAGCCTCATTCCTCATCTCCATTTGGGTTTGTATCTTCTCAGACACTCTCTCCAGCCTTAAGCTCTACTCCAAATGCTTTGAAGCTCTGTTTTTCAAGTCTTTTTTTTGAGACGCAGTCTAGCTCTGTTGCCCAAGCTGGAGTGCAGTGACGCGATCTCAGCTTACTGCAGCCTCTGCCTCCCTGGTTCAAGTGATTCTCCCGTCTCAGCCTCCTAAGTAGCTAGGATTACAGGCGCCCACCACTACGCCCAGCTAATGTTTGTGTTTTTAGTAGAGACAGAGTTTCACTGTATTGGCCAGGCTGGTCTTGAACTCCTGACCTCGTGATCTGCCCACCTCGGCCTCCCAAAGTGCTGGAATTACAAGTGTGAGCCACCACACCCAGACGTTCAAGTCTTCCTGATTCAAGCCCTCATCTAAAGCTTGAAGGTTAGGGAGCCCCAATGTCTGCTGCCCATGGTGCTTGGAGAGCAAAGACCTGTTCCCAGGTCCTGAGTTGGAACTCTGAATTCATTTCCTGTTCTGGGTGATGGTTTAAATCTTAAGTACACTTCATATATCACTTGAAATACTATGCTAGGACCTCATGGGCTGGCGAGAGCACCTAGCTACCATTTGTACCGTGTTTCTGTGGAAAAAGAATTCCTTCTCAGAACAGAACTTTTGGTAACTTGGGGTTTTCTTGACTAATATGTTGCAACAGATTTGCATTTGCCTGTGGAAGTGTCTATTTTGTATTCAGCTGGGTGCGGTGACTCAAGCCTGTAATCCCAGCACTTTGGGAGGCCGATGCAGGCAGATCATTTCAGGCCAGGAGTTCCAGACAAACCTAGCCAACATGGTAAAACTCTGTCTCTACTAAAAATACAAAAGATAAATAATAAATAAATAATCTGGTCCTGGTGGCACGCACCTGTAGTTCCAGCTACTTGGGAGGCTGAGGCAGGAGAATCACTTGAACCTGGGAGGTAGAGGTTGCAGTGAGCTAAGATCATGCCAGCATGGGTGATAGAGTGAGACTCTGTCTCAAAAATAAATAAATAAATAAAAATTTAAAAATATCATATTTTGTGGTCATAGCACTATCTATCACACAAGTAAGTTGTCCTATATGCCAAATGACAAAAAAGAAGCACCCTCCTCTCCCTACCCAGAAAGGTTGCTAGAGAGCTACCCCTTGTCTTCTGTGATTGCCTTGAGGGGCAGGTTTGTCTGGGTTCTCCATGTCAGCAGATCTGATCCATGGTTCCATAGCACCTGAAACAGGATGCCCTCATTCCACAACTCTGATGCCTTCTCCTGCTTGGGTTTTTAATGATCTACTGTAGGAGAACAACAGCACCTCTCCCTATCAGCAGGAGCAGCCCAGTAAGGGCTTGCTTCTAGAAAGATCAGCCAGTTGGATTTTCAGTGGTCACTTAAGAATGGAGTAGCCACATTGCAGCCTGGTGCAACAAGGAGACAGTTCTGAGGCGAGAGTGGCAGTCATAGCCTTGGGTGGTTTCTGATGTGCTCTGACCTCTGGCCATGGTAACTTCTGGGGCAACAAACTTTGTCCCAGTGTTTTTTCCGACATTTCCTCCTTCTTATTCAACTCCCTCTTTGAAACTGAAGTAGGAAGGCAGTATTTGTTCACTTCCAAAGAAAGATGCAGCAGAAAGAGGCACATGTCTTGTTCTGTACCTTCCAGCAGCAATGCTGGGACTGTTTCCCAGCTCCAGTCTGGATAGTATCCTCAGCATACAAGCAAGTTTTAAGGAAACCACATTGGAAAGGGCAGAAACAAAGGGTTAAATCTGTACCCAGGTAGAAAGGCTGTTGCATAAATGCTGAGAGAGTTTTTTTTTTTAAGATCTCATGCTTCTTTTTTACTTTGTGTTGGCAAAAATCCCAGGAGAAGATGGGAGATTCTGGGAGGAGATGATTATGCTGGGTGAGTCAACTGAGCTCCCCAGCTGCCGTTTTTAGTTCCTTTGCTTTTCTGTAACAGGAGGCAGTTTGAGGAGGGGTTGGGGGCAGGGTGGGAATACTGATGTGTGCATCAGGACAAGAGGCAGGTGTGTATGGGTGAAATTCTTTTGACACCCTAGAGTTAACAGGGCCTTACAGTCAGTACATTGGTTCAAGTAAGAAACATTAAAGCAGAATTCTTAGTGTGGCAAACAATAAATGCACGTCTTCTAGATTCTTAGACAAGTCACTGTCTGTCCCCAGTTGGTAGCTCTTAGAATGGCTTGAGTTGCATTCATTGTCACAGCAAAACACAATGGTTTTGATAGCAAAGCAGTAGAGAAACTGAATGTAGAGAGGCAGAATTGTCTTAAGTGGGAGGACCTGGTGGTTGTCATGGGCAGCAGGAAGTTTGAAGGAGAGGGTTTTCCCTCTGATGAAAGGAAGGCTAGGGTTTGATTCCGGGGAGCAAGTGGGATGGGCCCTGCTGGTTCCTGGCTGTGCCTATATTTTGAGTCTGTCTCCAGCTCACCTTGGTGACCACCTTTCATCCATCTCTGGGATAGGGGATCTCGTGGCCCACTACCCACATGGGTATTTGCTGCAGAGTACACTGATGTGGGCTATCACTTGTCAGTTGTGGGTCCCAGAGACTGTCATGAAGACACCTCAACACATTTTCTTATTTATTCATTTGTACACATTTATTTATTCAGCACTTTTTTTAATACTGTGCTGGACATTGTTCTGGCACATGAATAAGACAGACCTGGCCGGGCACAGTGGCTCATGCCTGTAATCCCAGTACTTTGGGAGTTTGAGGCGGGCAAATCACCTGAAGTCAGGATTTCGAAACCAGCCTGGCCAACATGGCGAAAATCCCATCTCTACTTTAAAAAAAAAAAAAAAGTACAAAAATTAGCCAGGCATGGTGGTGGGCACCTGTAATTGCAGCTACTTAGGAGGCTGAGGCAGAATTGCTTGAACTCGGAAGGTGGAGGTTGCAGTGAGCTGAGATGGCACCATTGCACTCCAGCCTGGATGAGCAGAGAGAAGCTCCATTTCAAAAAAAAAAAAAAAAAAAAAAAGCAGACAGACCAAGGTCCTTCCTTTTGTAGTGTAGTGTAGCAGGAAGGACAGATAGTAACCAACCAACTTCAGGGGCAACAGATGCCTTGAAAGAGGGGAAATGGGACTGATGGCAAGAGGTTGTGATCTTCCTTTCTCTACCCTTATCTCTTGTGAGAGCGGGCAACTTTAAAGATCAAAAAATTGTGCCTCTCTTGTTAACTAAGTATTGTAACATGGGCCAGCTAGGTGTGGGCACTGAGGGTATATAGAGGTGAGGGAGACACTGGCTCTAATCTGTCAGAGCATGAGGGGGTTAAGGTAGGGTGACATAAACAAGAAATTAATGGGGCTGAGTGTGGTGGGTCGCCCTGTAATCCCAGCACTTTGGGAGGCTGAGACAGGAAGATTGCTTGAGCTCAGGAGTTTGAGGCCAGTCTGGGCATGATGGCAAGATGCCATCTATACAAAAAAGTGAGATAAAAAACTAGCCGGGCATAGTGGTACTCACCTGTAGTCCCAGCTGTTTGAGAGGCTAAGGCAGGAGAATCCCTTAAGCCCAGGAGTTTGAGGATGCAGTGAGCTGTGATTGTGCCACTGCAGTCCAGCCTGGGTGAAAGAGCAAGACTTTGTCTCTTACAAAAGGGGAAGAAATGAAGGTAGAGATAGAGTGCTGTGAGAGTCTAGAGAAGTGAGCTACCACTCCCAGCTAAGACAGTGTCTGGATTTAAGATAAACAAGGGATGAGAGGACTTACCTGGATCACAGGAAGGCACACAGGATAGAAGAGCACTTTCCTTTTAGTGTGTGTAGATCTGGGTAGCTCTTTGTACCACAATTCTGACCCATTCTCTTTTATTATTATTTATCTGTTTGAAATACATATATATATATATATATATT
>PVKV010031532.1:0-20904 GCA_004027835.1 Alouatta palliata | reverse complement strand
GAGCATCTCACACTGGGGTCTGTTGGGGGGAAAAAGGGGAGGGACAGCAGGGGGTGGGGAGTTGGGGAGGGATAGCATGGGGAGAAATACCAGATATAGGTGATGGGGAGGAAGGCAGCAAATCACACTGCCATGTGTGTACCTATGTAACAATCTTGCATGTTCTTCACATGTACCCCCAAACCTAAAATGCAATGAAAAGTATATATTAAAAAAAAAACAAAAAACATGACAAAAACTAGGCAAATAAATTTTTTAAATACATAGCATTTTATATTATATTTGAGTAATGTAATTAGATAATACATATTTTTAAATAATATTTTATACAAAATCATCAGCTATGTGTGTGGAGGGATAATAAGAAATGTATAAAAGGGTTAAAATGCAATAATACATCTTAGTTGTGTTTGTAAAGGTCATATGCTTTTTAATATATGCAGCAGGATGCTTTAGAGACTTGCCTTTCTTTGAGGATTTTTTTTTAACTTGGTTAAGAACATAATGACATAATAATCATATATGAATTATGTATTAATATCATTAACCTTTTAAAACCATTTCCGAAATACCAAGTTTTTCTATAACTTGCATAATAAATAATTTTATACTTTCATGTAAAATGTGCATTTATTTTTTCAGTATTCTGTGAAAATAACATTAAAATATTAATTTTTAATATATATGATATTAACAAAGACTATAGACAGTTATAAATTTGATTTCTGTGCCCCGTAGACCATTCTTTGTCTAAGAACTTGATTAGCATGTTATTTCCCAGATTTAATAAACACAGTCTTTGTATCAATACTTCCATCTTTGAGAATGTGTTCATTTTCTGTATTCATTGTTCCTTTCCTGATTAGGATCCTCTTGGCTTACTGTCTTCTAGGCTTTACATATACAGATGCAGTCTGTGGTAATATGTAATGAAAAATATGGAATACCTTGAAATTCAATATATGTGTACATATTTTGTTTAGCATTACATTTGACATTGAATGAAAGTGAATGTAACAATAACGTCTAAATCATTATGGTACAGTAATGTACGTCAAAATATGTCACCAGGCTTGAAATTCACTACAACAGAAATAAGACACATGCAAATATTGTCATTAATAAAAATCACGTGGAGTATTTTGAAAGCATTAATACCACAGAGGTGAATGGGATGTAGCTGCATGTGATACTACCTCACAGTGAACCTTTCCATATGATATTGCAATTAAAATATTTTATTAACGTTTCTGTGTTTGAGGACAGAGATTTCTGTAATTATGACAGATGAGGTTGAGCTTCCAAAGTGCTTTGCATAGGTAGGTGAACAGATTTAATATTTTAAATGAAATTATAAAGTTAATGTGTACTGTACAACTATGCCAAGAAAAGGAAATATGATTCACAGCACCTCTTTTTCACCCATATTCATATGTGTGTGTGTGTGTGTGTGTGTGTGTGTGTGTGAGAGAAAGTGCATGTGTACGTGCTTGCATGCTACAGAAGGAACTCATTTGAGTATCTGAGGAATATTACTTGCCTCACTTACCAGTCAGCAAACTTTAAAATACTGGCTTTATTAATTTTATCTCAGAGATTACTTTGCTGTTTCTCTGTCTCAATGACTGTTTACATCTGGCAAGATCTTTATAAAGTTGAAAGTTCTTCATCTTTCGACTTTACAGAACAGCAGGTCATTTCCAGGAGACCCTTATTTATCATCAGAACTCTGCTTTTATGGTTTGAATGGGATCCTTGACTTCCCTTTGCATTCATTTTGGCTGTATGTGGTAAGCAAGTATTCAACAGAAGAGGAAAACAGTAACACAAAAGAATATGTGTGTCTAACTTCAGGAAACATATGTTTGTGTCAGTGCTGGTGACGTTTAAAGGCTTATTCCACAGTGCTCCACCTCTGCTAGAGTCACCAAAAGAAAACAGTGCAAAGCCAGTGCAGTATGCGGCCACTATTCCCTGCAATAGACAATACTATTTGTAGTAAGATAAATATAGGCGGTTTCTTTTCTCCTTATTTCTGGTAATTTCTACCTTCAACTAGACCTGAATTCTAAATATTTTCTCACTTCCCTGCTCCATAATTAGCTCTTGCCACAGCAATGAAAATGTGAGGCATGGCACTTTTTTCTCCTTCACTAATATTTCCCATATTGCCACTATTTAGAGATTTCATCATATTGCTGAGAGTAAAAATTATCCCATTGTGACAGATGGGAAAAATAAAACTGAAAATGTTATATATTGGCTTCAGTTGGTAGTTAGAACAAGAGCTCAAAAACTCAGGCGTTCATTCCCAATCTGTAAAACTGAGTAGGCCAAAGGAGTAGTATTTTGGATTTTTTTGTTTTGTTTCTTGTTTTACAAGTTGCTATTTTAAACAGTCTCAAAGTTCACATCTGGCATGCTGGAACGAGGTCTTTAAAATGATCATTTCACTGTGTGAACCTTCACCCGTTATCTTTGAATAGCATACAGTACATGTCTTGAGGAAGGAAAAAGCTTCCGAACCATAACAGCCCTTGAGTGAAAGGCTTTGGCTCTATCCGTGAGTGTTAATTCCACTTTATTTCAAAGGCTATCCTGGTGAGAAAAATTTAAAAAGGAAGAAAAAAAAAACACAAAAAGAAATATCTTAAGACTACAATCTGTCACTCTTTATGAAACATCCAAGAAAGTAGGCTGCAAAACTCTAGGAAAGATTGTCTATATTCATAAAATCCTGATTCACTTCCAAAGGTGCATCCTAGTTATTAATACTACTGTTCTAAAATATTCCCTCTAGTCTACTCAGTAAAATTTCATATAGTAGCATTCTTAGGAATTTGTTGTAGTAACAGACAAACCAGGAAAAAAGAAAGAAATGAAAGAAACGATGTATTTTCAACATATGTTTGTTAATTAAAATCAATATCTCGGCTTTAACTTTGAGAAATATGCTAAAATACCATAATAATATACCCTTTTGAGGGATGTCATGAGTAGTCATCAATGTCATATGTTTAATATAGTCTATTTCTACAATTTCTTCTTAACCATTTTAATCCCTTGGTGGCAGGTGAAGAAATGTCAATCTGTAAGAATGGTAACAGAGAGCCGTTGTAATAAATGTAAATGACTGTATAAAAACAGAAAATAATTACATGCAGGATAATATATGCACTTCTTTACCAAGCATATCTTTCATAATTATGGACTATGTCATCATGCACCTTCAAAAACGCTAAATCATTTTACTTGTGGGAGTCAAAGGTGGGCAGGGAAGACACATCTCTAAACTTGGCTATGTATTGTGCAGGGTAAATGCCAGATGGTATGTACAAAGAAAGTGGCTAAAACTAACAGTGTGTTTGCTGTTGTCCTTGTGTCACAGGGAAGAAAGTGGTCTAGCATAGAAAGAATTTCCTGATAATTCTGTGGCCCAAGTAATGAGGTTGAGAAGGAGGGTGAGACTTGAGGGGATTATCCATAGCACACTGTATATGCCCTCAAGAAACCTGGAATATTTGCTTTTTAGTAAACATTCCATTATATCAAGTAATATTTAGTACAAATAGATTTGAAAAATTTGCTCTCAAAAGCTGTTAGAAGACTAACAATGAAGAATCTCCAGGAGCTGATGGGGTTAGTAAAGAGCACGCATTTAGCTGCTAAATGAATCCTTAATGCATCCCTGAGACACTGGGAAGGGAGGGGAAATTGATGTGATAATAAACACTAAAGAGCTTCACAAAGGCACCCTGTAGATGTATCTTTTTTTTTCTCCTTGATAGAAGAAACCAAGAAATCATAAGAAAAGTAACTTAATTAGACAGTGACATCTTTTTTACCTAGGTAAAGGAGAGAGTGGGTACTGAGAAAGGCAGAGAAAGACAAGGAAGACTCACCAACCACATGTTATAGATGAGCCTGTGTTAAAAATGTGTGAGCTAATTGAAGGATGTGTCTCCTGAGATTCTTTTGCCTCTATTCCAGTTATCTCAGTTTAAATTACACTCTATTTCTGAAGACAGATAGATATGTGTGTGGGGGGGGTTGTGTGTGTGTGTATTCATTTTACAGTGATAACATCAGTAACTCTGTAGTTTATAAATGTGACAAAAGTTTTTCCCTCTAAGAATAATGGTTTAATTTGTTTTATTACTTAGGTTTCATTTAGTGGTGTTAGTGTACCAAAATGAACCATGTATATTGATGTTTTTGTTTGTTTTATGCTTTAAATATTACTTCAAAATCAACCTCCTAATAACAACAGTTATTTCCTTCACCTTGTAGGTATTTTGAAGGTAATAAATGGCAATACACTGCCTGAGAAATGTGTGAATTTATTTATTGAAAAAAATTTTTTTTAAATTAAAAAATCAGTGTAGACAATTATATACATTAGTAATGGGGTTTGATTATTTTATCACATAGTAGCTACCACTGTAATTCGTTTATATGTATACTTAATGCTTAAATTGATCTGCCTAGTTTTCTGTGCTTTGAACATAAGACAGTAATACAATGTCTATGGTGTAAGCTTGTTTCCAACATTAGAAAGGGAGGTCTGCATTCAGGGAATCCTCTCTTCTGAAATCTCAGACTATATTTTAATGCTAGCCATTATCTTAAAACTTCTATTTATCTTATGAAGAGGTCACAACAGGATGTTACACATACTTCAGAATCAATTCATTGCTACCTGTTGAATATATGCTGAGAGCAAAAACATCGTTGTTTATTACTTTGTAAAATACGGATAAGAACTCCCAAAGAGGATAAAGAAAATTGGGATTCCTAATGTATGAACAAGTAGTAGGATGCGTATATATTTTTAAAGTAATAAATCAGACCAAAAAATATTTTAATACTAAGAAAATAATAAAGACTAGATTCCAGTTTTCTCACAACATATGTTTTAAGCATTTATATAATTTAAGTGTATGCATTCCTTAGGCTTTAGAAATTATAATTATAGCTAATATTTAGTGTTTTCCAAGTGTTTTATTTACATTGTCTCTTGAAACCTTTACCAAATTCCTGTGATGTAATTATTACCAAATGCGTTTCACAGATAAAGAAACTGAATTCTATAAAGTTTAATTATCACCCAAGAAACAGATGTAGAAAGTTTTAGACACACTTTAAACTCAGATTTTTCTGATACCCAAAATGCTCTTTCATCATTGGGGTGGGTGTAGAGGTGAAGGTGAATCATTAAAACAAAAGAGCACTGGCCCATCCTAAGCAGGCTAGGTGGAGCTTCTCTGGGAGTCTTTGTTACCTGAGTCAAGGGCAGCTAGAGTTTGTTGCCCCTCATAATTGTATCCATAGTAACTGCGAAACTGGGCATGCAGTAATACTTTTCTTATTAAATGAAAATGTTCACCTATGCCCAAGTCATTCCTGCATGTTGGGTTTCAGAACCATGATCTTAGATCCACAAGCTATGTAAATATATAACATTTCCAATCACTGTTAAAAGTGTAAGAGATAAAATTAGAAATCTACATACTACTTCACTAAAAAATATGATATTAATATATTAATGGTCAAGCAATAGTATTCTCATTGACATTTTCTTTTCAATAGATAATTGTTCTATCTTGAGACTATAGATTTCTTCAAGTATCAATAAAATGATTTTCAATTCAAGTAAAAAATATTTTTATCTTTCTCAAAGATAAAGAGAGTTCATGTTCTGCATAGTTTCAATGACAAGAGGCAGAAAAATATTTATAAACAGAAAAAATTGGTAGAAATGGCATGGTGATCACTCACACAGTACTAATGACTTTATAACAAGTATATTTCACAGCAAGAGCAGAGGTCTCACCAGTAATGAGAACAAGAGTTGAAAATTTATCAGAAAATAGGAATCCATTAATTGCCAAAACATTTCAATGACAGACAGGGAAAAGATGGAAACTATCATTATCCCTGAGAGTTAAAGCCAAGAATAAATCAATTGTTATCTATATTTGCTACAGTGATGCTAAAATATATTACTGCTAGGTATTACTGAACAGGGGAGTTCCCTGATCCTGTCATAGGACTTGCAAGTAGGGATGTGGCTCGTTTGTTTGGCTGCCGTGTGCTCAAACCTCTTGTGGGAGGGGGAGCCCGTAGACAAGCAGGTATAGGAGCTGGGGTGAGTGATTCTGGGCTTTGGCCCAATGATAGCATCCAAAGGTGTGTTACAGTTAATGCTCTTTTAGCAATTGCCATCCACAGATGACTAACTATTAAACCAGCTCAGTGTACAGTCAGGGTGACAGCCTTTTACACCCTGCCCTCTTGGTACCTGAGTCCTTGTCTGGCATCCAGGAAGATTCAGGTCACTTGAACTTGACAGATGGTAAATTCAGAGATTTTCTTGAGTGGTGGAGGTGGCTCTCAATGGGACGGATGGGGAGCTAGACAGGGGATGGAGTGGGAAGATGATCATCCCCTGGAGTTCGGCCATCCTACAGCTGACCTCCTCTCCAACCATCCTCAGCCGAACTCCTCTCAATGTCCAGATACCCCTTTTCTTTTCTCCTATGCCACACTGCTCTGCTGCTCTTCTGCTCTTCCACTTGTGGAGCCTAGAGTTTGGGGTTATGTGGGTACAGGACAGGGGGACATAGTGTGCCAAAAGTCAACATTTGAGTGTAAAAACAGGAATGCCTATTCCCATTTCGGGTCACGAGTTTCTGGCTTGAGGGTGGGGTTTTTGCCAAGAACTGCTGTCTTCTACCCAGTATTTCCTTGCCTCTGGTCTGTATCATTACAGCTAGATAATATATAACTAGGTATAGTTATTTGCATTCTCACTGCCTCTTTTCTATTTACTGTCCATACAATCTGTTTCAGCTTTTGCAAAAAATCTCTATATCTAAAGGATTCCATATTAAATTTTTCCTGTTACTCAAGCATTTCTTAGAAAATGTAGTTGGAAAACAGAAGCAAATATGTGCAGATGTGTTAATTGCAACATTTTTTGTAATAAAAATATAAACAGTCTAAGTTTCCGTTGGTGGTGGACCAGTTCTGCACATTCTGATGCATTAATAAAATGTAATTCAACCATTAGACAAATCTGGTGATTACCATGGACATCCAAGCAAAGTGAAATAGAATAACAATCCCAAGAACTCATGGCAAAGTAAAATTATAAAGTAATCTAAATGTTTATATAAAATGCAACACACTGTTATACATAAATGCGTTTTCCTTGTCTTATACACATACATACCATATCATCCACTGTTCTTCCACTTAATTTTTCAACATTCTCTCTTCTCTGCCTGTATACCTGGGATATACATTCCAGCTACTAACCATGCCTTAAGCACAACTTTTACTATACAAATAATGAATATTTTCATTTTTGGTGGGGGACTGTTCAATAAATATAATAAATTTATTATATTTTTACCTTAAGTCTGTGTTTTGAAATCCTGGAAGCATAATCCCCTCTTACCCATGAGTGATACTTTCCAACCTGAACCCATAAATAGTGTCAGATCCCACATATACTATATAGTTTTTCTATACATACCTACACATGATAATGTTTAATTTATAAATTAGGCAGAGTAAGAGATCAACAACAATAAGTAATAATAAAATAGAATCAATAAGTAAAAATAAAAGTTACTGGAACATAAGCACTCCGTACCACAGCTGTAGATCTGATCATTGACATGGCTACTAAGTGATTCATGAGTGGATACTTTGGAAAAAGAGATAATTAACATCCCAGACTGGATAGAGTGGCTTGGTGCAAGAATTCATCACATTACTCAGAACTGCACACCATTAAAAACATAAAAATTGTTTATTTCTAGAATTTTACTTAATATTTTCCCACCATAGTTGACCATGGGTAACTGAAACTGAAAATTGCAATGTTGGATAAGAGAGCACTACTGTGCTTCTCAGCAGTAAACTCAAATGTGGCCTCTTTCAGGAAGTTTTTCATAATTCCCACAGAAGTTATCAAGCGTAGAACTACTTAGTTTTTGACCCAAATAATTTCTTGTTGTAAAGGTTGCCTTGGGCATTATAAGATGTTTAACAGCATCCCTGGCTTCTACTCCCTGTATGCCACAGCACCCCTAGCTATGAAAACTTAAAAAGTCTACAGACATTATCAAATGTGTGTGTGTGTGTGTGTGTGTGTGTGTGTGTGTGTGTGTGTGTTTAACGGGGAGGGTGTTTGTGTGCCACATTTCTCCTGGTTGAGAACCAGTGTCCTACTGGAGCACTGTCTCAATCACTCTTAACACTCTTACGATACTTTATTTGTATAGCGCTTCTCTTTTATAACATACCATCTTCATGTCCCATTTTAGTAAGCTGTGCCTTTAATCATCTCTCCTGTTTTGCAAGACAAACTATGCTTAATGCATATTTCATACACAGTATTGTACCAAAGTGTTTTTCAAATAGTGGGTGCATTTTTTGTTAGGTATAATTGAATCCCAATGCTTATTCATTATGTTTAAAGATAAATTCAGATTCATTAATAATGATTACATCTTTTGTTGTGGTGGTTGTTATGCTGCCTATTAGTAGACGTAGGTTTATAATATCAGGGACCAAGAGGCTATTTGACATTGTCTTTCTTGCTTGTATCCCTAATAAAAGGCCACCAGATGAAGAGGGATATCATGATTTTTGTTAAAAAATGGCTTACATTGTTATAGCTTAGCTAATTAAAACAAATGCTAGCACATCTTCTGATGTAATT
This sequence comes from Alouatta palliata, assembly GCA_004027835.1. Taxonomy (NCBI): domain Eukaryota; kingdom Metazoa; phylum Chordata; class Mammalia; order Primates; family Atelidae; genus Alouatta; species Alouatta palliata. The sequence continues at coordinate 12,170 of PVKV010031532.1, read as the reverse complement.
AATAATACTCTACCACAAATACACCCCTTTTTAAAAAAGCAAAAAATATATTAAGGATAAGTGTATTAAGGATTATTTGGTTCAAAGAGGAATTTAAGCTATTTCTGTGTCTACATATTTACAGTATATGTCATGAACACTAGGAGCAAGATAAAATACATAAAAACATAGAACCTAGATTACTTCATTTTTACTATTTGATGCTTTTTAGTCTAAAAATTTTTGTGCTTAAATGTTGAAAATATTTTAATTTTAAACTGTACCTCTCTTGTTGACAGAAGGCTTTTCTTTGCACAATAAGTTCTCTTTCAAAAATAAAAAAATGCATGTTATAGTAGGCTACTGTAACTTACTCCTCACTCTTTTATTCTGGTAAGTACTCTTAATAATTTGATAAATATTTTTATCATTATTGCCTGCCTATTTTCTTAGAGAAGAAAATATAATAAATTAGAATACAGTAGGAATTTTAGAGCAAAGGCCACTTTCAGCCAAGAAAGTGACCGTTTATCATCGACAGAGTCACACTGATGAAAGAAGGTAGGAGTTACAGCTTACTATGTTTGTCAGGACAGTAAGATGTTGATAACATTGTTTCATCAATAAACATTTCATATGTGTTAACTATTTTCTGCTGAAGAAAGCAGAAAAATCTAATGTATGCTATGGAAACAATTTCTGATTAAATAGGATTGATAATTTTTAAAAACTACATGAAAAAATACATTCAGATAATTTTTAATATTTGAAATATCTACCAATATATATACTCATTTCTCAGTGTTCTTTACCAACAAATAATGGCTAACCATGACATACAAAAGTAATACGTAAGTGCTTAGAAAGAACAGATTTGGCTCTCTGAGAGTTCAAGCTTGTTTTGTGAAAACAAAACAAATCCCACAGAGGTAGATGAAATTATAGGATATTACATGTAAAGGCGAGTAAAGCACGGTTAGTGGCACTGTCCTTTGGAGCACACCATATGGTCCATCTCTTAAGACCCAGTTCCAAGGTGCTCACAAGGAAATCCTGTGTTTGAAATCTGGCTTTGCATGTTATCAATGCACTTTTTTCTATCTATTCTACTTTAAATTTTTTCACCTTAACTCTTCATATAGCTGCTGCTACTTTGTCAACTATAATTAACTTTCTAAAATTAGGTTCATAATGGTCTACTAGGATATTTTTAACTGCTTTCTTCAATGTCCAGACTCATCCCCAAAGTATGCTACTGTGCCCTATAGGAAGTAATTGTACTTACCGGGAACCATCTGCAGATCTCATGCAAACCTCTAAAAATATGTCTGGCTGTTTATAAGTCCTTTTCTTTTCTTGAGAGATCCATTTCTGTTAATTACAATTATCTATGTCATCATGGAGGCGTGTATCCATGACAAAAGTTTTGCATCACTTTTGATCCTCTCTTTCAATTAAAAATTATTTCCCAGTCCCGCCACCGCCGCTTTTGCCGCCGCCGCCGCTTTAAAAAACAAAAACAAAAAAATTATTTCCCAGTCATTACTTGAATCGAAGGTTCTGACAACTTTCCTTTTTATTTCTTTCCACTACTCCTGTGTAGAACATCCTTTGCCCATTTGACTTTATGGAGTTACAAGGACAAACAGGATTTGCATATATAGATATGTAAGGTGTAAAATACGATATTTTGAAATGTATACATCATGAAATGATCACCATAATCAAAGTAATTATCATATCCATCACCTCACATAGGATTTCTTTCTTTCTTTCCTGCTTTCCTTCTTTTTTTCTTTCTTTCTTCCCTCCCTCCCTTACTCTTTCTTTCCTTTTTTTCTTCCTTTCATCTTTCAAAGAACACTTAAGATCTATCCCCAGCAAATTTCATAGAATATTTTAACTATAGTCACCATGCTGTACATTAGATTACCAGAATATATTTAACTAAAACTCTTGTACCCTTTGATCCACATCTCTCATTTCCCCCTCCACTACCTTGGCCACCATATTCTCTCTGCTTCTATAAATTGGCCTACTTTATATTTCACATGTAAGTGTGATCATATATTTGTCTTTCTGTATCTGCCTTATTTCACTTGGCATAATGTTCTTCAGATTAATCAATATTGTATCAAAGAGCAGAATTTTCTTTCAAAGGCTGAATAATATCCTATGGTGTGTATTCACCACTTTTTATTCATTCATCTTTGATAGAGATTGAGGTTTTTCCCATATCGTGGTGGTGGTTAATAATGTGGCAGTGAACGTGGGAGTGCAGATCTAGTGCTTTTTGTGTCTCCATTCTTCCAATGTCTCTCCAAACACTTTCATACAACACAGACTAATAGCTCTAAAACAGTAGTGCCTAACTTCCCATGGAATAAATTAACAATGACTAAATCTGATGCTGAACTCTTTATCAAACCTGAACTGCATTTGGTTTTCTGGTTGATAGAAATAATGAGTTTGATGATGTAAGCATGAGTGATATCTAAAATTTTATAAATCATATGCTTTTGCCCAATTTGTTTAAATTCATTTATGTAGTTTTTTCTAAAGTAGATATTATTTACACATTTTTGCAAGTTGAAAATAATGTTATATTCACAAAAGCATGTTACATATTCTAAAGCAAAACACAAATGTAATAGTACTGGTAATAGGAAGAGAAGGAGGAATAACTTTTTTTCAGTATAATTTTCAACAGTTACCTTATTTAAATAATTTTCTATATTCAAAGAAATATATTGTTATATCCATTCACTTTTACATTCTATTACTGACACAGACAGGAGACAGAAAGTACTGGGTAAAAGAGGGCAGTTTCCCAGCAGAGGCCCTACCTTCATGCCTGGAAACCCACAGCCCTAAATGAGAACAGACATTCCTGTTTTCATGCCCCAAAAGTTGTCTTTTGGCCCATCATGCCTCTGTCCTGTACCCATATAAACTCCCAACCCCAAGCTCCAGAGAAAGTTGAGCAAGTGAATGGCAGAATGGTGCAACAGAGAAGGATAAGAGAAGGAGCATCTGAACACCAAGAGAAATTTGGCTGGGGATGACTGGAGAAGAGGTTGGCTGCTGGATGGCGAAACTCCAGGGGAAGATCATCTTCCCACTTTATCCCCCTTCCAGCTCTCCATTGAGAATCACCTCCACCAGTCAATAAAACCCTCACATTCACCCTTGAGGTCTGTTTGTAACGTGGTTCTGCCTGGATGCCAGTTAAGGACCTGGGTACTGAGAGGATACTAAGCCGGTTAACACTCAGGTTGTCTGTGGATTGCAAAGCTCAAAGATCACACTGTAACACACATCCACTTGGGCTTTGTGAGTTTGACACACGCCCTTAGACACTATCATGGGGCTGGAGCCCAAAGTGCTCACCTGGTCTCCTGCACCTGCCCATCTGTGTGCTCCCCCTCCAGTAAGAGGTGTGACCTGGAATCAGCTGAACAGAGAGCCACACTCCTGTTGCATGTCCCTTCTGCGCTGGGGGTACAGGGAATTCTCCCCTCACATTACTTGGCACAAATGGTGCTGCTCAGTCATTAATCATTGGCCCTCTCCTCAACATAGTAGCCATCTCAGTTCCTCTGCCTCCAGAATGCAAAGCCTAATGTGATTTCTTCTCTGAAATCCTGGAACTAATTATATTAAGGCATATATGACAATAAATCATCTTTTAGCATATATTGAGCATTCACTTAAACATTTAATTTTATTGGCTTATTTGTTTTGTTATATGATTATAATCTCTTCAGTAGGAAAAAAGTGAATATTAATTAAGACCAGTATTTTCACCATCAACATCTGCTATAATTTTCAGAGTGAAGAGTCAGAGGAAAGTTTCCTATTAGAAAATAACTTCCACATGACCACCCTACATATTTTCTCTTTTCAATGTTAAGTTTATATTTGCCACATATTTGTGATTTTACCAGATTGTCCATTCTTGTAGGCAAACAAGTATTTATTTATATTTATCCATTAATGGACATTCTCCAAATTTATATTTTATGCCAAGAGCTAATGTGTCAGTTCCATAAAACATACAAAGATATTGTGTTCGATAACATTTTTTTTTAGTTTTAGAAACTACATTACTTTTTTTATTTTTTATGTTGGGGAAATTGTCTACTGGTTGATACCATTTGGATTTAAAGTCTCTTTGTTAACGAATCTTTATTGAAGGGGTGTTCCTGGCTAAACAGTTAATTCTCTTTTTCCACTGTCCCAGTCTAAATTTCTTCTATTTTTTCTGACATTAAAAATAATCGTCTTCATTTGTTCATCTCAGTCTAAATTGATTCAACATATTTTGAGTAATGCAATGATAATGGTTATTTTTGGTTATTTACACCTGGCATGTTACTTAATAATTTTCTTATTACTTGAGTTTATAATACAGTTGATTACTAACCACTTGACAGCATCTTGAAAGCAAAATAGATTATACAGAAAAATATTAACTGATGGTCCCTGTTTTGAAGGAATTTGAGGAAAACTGAATTATTTTCAAAGCAAATAAAAGATCTTAAAAATGATAGCATATGGTGTAATAAATTGTAGAACTGCATGTAGAATGAGAATACATTTTCTAAGGTGATGAAAAAACTTCATAGGCAATTAAATTTTGAATTGAGGCTTAAATATCAGGTAGAAATCTGATAAGCAGAGGTAGAGAGAACCTATTTATTTATTACCAAAAAGAAAAGCTGTAAGTAGACTTGGAAGACAAATGAAATATTAAAGTATAAAAGTATTTGCAATGACGCAGGAGACAAAAATTTTATGTCCTCAAAATAAAAGAGATCTCATAAATAAAAGCATGAGCAACTCAATAAAAATGGTAAGAAATAATTTGTGATAACTAATAAATATACTAAAGAAATGTCAAAAATTTATTAAATATGTTGTATATTTGTTAATCTGTATGGCTAGCCAAAAAAAATAATAAGGTTATAATATTTATGACTGATGAGCCTTCTAGATGTAGGACATTAATTGGTACAATGGACATGTCCACACACACATAAATAAATGTAGGCTTTATTTAGAACTATAATTTAACTTAAGATTTTTTTTTTTTTTTTAGATGCGGTTTCGATCTGTCACCAGGTTGGAGTGCAGTGGTGCAATCTCGGCTCGCTGCAACCTCCACTTCCCGGGTTCAAGCAATTCTCCTGCCTCAGCCTCCCAAGTAGTTGGTACTACAGGCACGTGCCACCATGCCCAGCTAATTTTCGTATTTAGTAGAGATGGGTTTCACCATATTGGCCAGGATGGTCTCAATCTCCCGACATCGTGATTCACCCGCCTTGGCCTCCCAAAGTGCTATGATTACAGTCGTGAGCCACCGTGCCCGGCCTAACTTAAGATTTAATCAACAACATACATAAGCCTGAGGTCAGGAGTTCGAGACTAGCCTGGCCAACATAGTGAAACCCCGTCTCTACTAAAAATATAAAAAATTAGCCGGGCGTGGTAGTGGGCGCCTGTAATCCCAGCTACTCCAGAGGCTGAGGCAGGAGAATCACTTGAACCCCCGAGGCGGAGGTTGCGATGAGCGGAGATTGCGCCACTGCACTCCAGCCTGGGCAATAAGAGCAAGACTCTGCCTCACAAAGAAAAAAAAAAAAAGTTCAGTTTGCATCTGAACTGCTCAAGTTTAATCCCAAACCATAATTTTCCAAAATTATCTTTGATCCTGTATATTCTCTGATATGTGTCCTAAGTTTTAACATGATTATATTATCTGTTTTATAGTTTTTCATTTGTTATTTTTTTTGAATAATGAGTAAACCATGTGTCATCTGTAAAAGTTTTCTTTAAAGTGATTTCTTATTAAATATTTGCTACTCTGAAACAATTAGAAAAAATTAGAAATATGTATTTTTAAATTTTAAATAAAATGTTCTAATGTATTATTTATATACAGTATTCTCCATTCACTTAAAGTGTAGATGCAGTGGGTCAGGAAAGTTTTATACATCATCAACTACCTTCACAATCAGAGTTCAACTCCAACCTCAGGAAAGATTTCTTGTGCCCCTTTGCAGTCCATTCCTCCCTCCACCTCTGACCCAGGACAACCATGATCTACTTTTTATCACTGTAGCTTACTTTTCATTTTCTAAAATTTAATGTAAATAGAATTAGAAAACCTGTATTTATTTTTTTCTGGCTTATGTGTCTTATGTCTAACAAACATTTTATGTCAAAAATTTTTGTATTATAGTTAATTTACAAAAATAGTACCAAAGCTTTCATACACCATTAGCCCAGTTTTCCCCATTAACAGCTTACATTACTATGGTAAATATTTTAAAACTAGGGAACCAACTTTTGATACATTGCTCTTGTTTTTATTTCTTTTTTCTCATTAATACATTTTTTCTGTTTCATAATTCAATCCAGAGTATCACATTACATTGAGCTGTTGTGTTTTTAACTCCCAGTGATACATGACAGTTACTAAGTCATTCCTTTTTTTCCCTGTGAAATTTATAATTTTGAGGTATAGTGAGCAGATTTTGTAGAAGATCCCTAAACTTCATTTTAGATTATTTTATTGCCCAGTAGGCTGTTTTACAGGTTTCAGGTTGACTATCACCGTGGTTAAGTGCTCTCCTCTTCACATCATATTAGTATGCGTCTCATTCCATTCGTACTGTTATAAAGGAATGCCTGAGCTGGGTGATTTATAAAGAAAAGCGGTTTATTTAGACCATATTTCTGCAGGCTCTCCAGGAAGCATGGTGCAGGCATCTGCTTCTGGTGAGGGCCTCAAGCTGCTTCCACTAATGGTGGGTAAGGGGAGCCAGCATGTGCAGAGATCACATGTTGAAAAAGGAAGGGAGAGAGAGAGTGAGGAGGTACCAGGCTTTTTAACAACGAACTATCCCAGGAACTAACAGAATAAGTCACTCACCCCATGCCCACCAGGCAGGGCATTTATTTATGAGGGATACATTCCAGTAACCCAAACACTTCCCATTAGGCCTCGACCTTCTACATTGGAATCAGATAGCATGAGGTTTGGGGAGACAAATGCCCAAACTATGACAGGGTGAATATATGATATCCACATGAAAACAATGGTGAAGTTAACTTTGATCTTTTGCTTTAGGTAGGTTTAGGCAGATTTCTCCACTGTGAATTTGCTATTTTTCACATCCTATATTCTATTCTTTGTGAGTGATTCACTAAATCTAGCTCACCCATAATATAGAATGGAGATGATTAAGTTTCACCTCATGGTGGTGGGAGAGGGGGAATATCTATGTAAATTATTTGACATCCATTTGAAAGAAAGATTTCTTTCATTCCACTACTTATTATATGGATATGGACTCATGTTCACTGAACTTACGATGATGAGTTATAATCGAGTACTATGTTCTTTATTGCTGGAATTGCTCTAGCTTTGGCCATTCCTTTCCTACTTTCTGACATTACAAGATATCCCACTCTTATTTTGTGTTTTTTTCCCAGTGCCCTGAATCAACCATTTCTCTAATCATCCTTATTCTTTTTAGTTGAAACTTATCTTTAGAAACCAAGTCTAGGCACTCAGTGTCTTTAATAATCTTGCAGTATCATCACTTCTTGGCCTCCTAGGAAACAGAACTAGGTAAAATTGTATGTATATGCTAACACATTTATATGCATATACATATAATTATCTCTGTATCCAACTGTACATATTTTAAGCTAAAGATATTTGCATATTTTTAAACGTGCCTCTGATAGAATGCACTTATATGAACCAGATTTTATTTCATTATTCTTCACAAAAACTCTATAGTGTGTGTAGTGTGTGTAGAGTAGTGTCTTATCCCCATTTTATACATGATGAGAAATGAATTTAAGAAGATTAAATAACAGTGATGGAGGAGTAACATCTGGTCATCAAACACAGTGTGGTTTCATGTTGGGGTCAAATTGCAGATAGGCAAAAATACATACAAGAAAGGCAAGGGAAATCTTGAAATTTTTTTTTGTTTCTAAAAATATTATTTTTAGCCAGGTGTGGTGGCTCATGCCTGTAATCCCAGAACTTTGAGAGGCCGAGACAGGCAGATCACTTGAGGTCAGGAGTTTGAGACCAACCTGGGCAACACTGTGAAACTCCATCTTCACCAGAAAATACAAAAATGAACCAGGCGTGGTGGTGTGTGCTCACAGCTACTCAGGAGACTGAGGTGGGAGAATCGCTTAAACCCTGTAGGTGATGTTTGCAGTGAGCCGAGATTGCACAATTTTACACCAGCTGAGGTGACAGAGTGAACCCTGTCTCAAATAAATAAATAAATATAAAAAAGAAAGAATATGTATATTTTTAAAGACTCTGGATTTGGGGTAAAAATATTTAGCCAGAGTGTAAGCAGCCTAACTGAATTGCCAGCAAATTCTTTTTGATGGGCAGAAACTACATAGATTGTTGTGCTGGAAGTCACAAGGTCATGCCTGGGATCTCAGCATAATGCTGTGATCAATTAACAAAGCCTGCCAAGGACACCAAGGACAAGTGGCAGTGTGTTGTGTTTAGTAACGCTATAACACCCTATTTTCTGTATTCACAGCTTTCAGTCAGTCATGTAATTCTCACAACCTAGAATTTAGCGCACTAAATTAATGTTTCTCCCTCACTTATATTCCCCACAAAACTATAAACGTTATGAAAAAGTAATTCTATTCATCTAAGTTACTTTTGCACTCAGGGTATCCAATTTAGCCATACTACATAAGTGGATTATAAATTGCAAAATAAGAAATAATAAAATGAATAGCGTACTTTGAAATCACTTGTGAACAAACAGAACCTTATTAGATGAGCAATACATATAGCCAAGTTTAAATTATTGTGACAGTACAATGTTCTCAAAGGTCATCTGTAAATTGCCTGTACCCTTACTGTAATTTAAATTGAGATGCATAACAGGTGAAAGTTTCCATCACCAAATCTTTTAACATCCATTGTAGCGATAGTCCTATGTAACCTCATTATTGCTGCAACAGTTATAAAGTCAATGGCTTGTAAAGTATATGATGTAATGAATATTCATGTTGCACAGATTGTAATGGAAACGCTCTAGAACTCCACCTCCTTTCTAATACATTCCAGTCATGTAGTGCTCTCTCTGGGATAGGTTTTTTTTTCTTTTTCTTTTTTAACCATATATTGGTTTATTCATGAATTTACACAAGCATGGAGATAAATGCTGTAACCTGAACAGACATTATGTGTGTCTGTGAAGTATTAAGACAGAATCACTGTAGAATCTTACGTTGTTTTAGGAATATGCTACCTCTTTATGGGAGAAAACAGAAACAACTTTCATCACACACAGATGCAAGCATCTATATTGCAGAGTAAATGGAGACAGAGAAAAATAAATTTTGCATTTCTGTATCTGGAATAAATGCATAGTGTCACAGCCAGTGACATTTCATTTATTTATTTCAGTATGTTAACTACAACATTAAGGTATTAGTGTTAACATTAGGATGAATTTCTTTCTTTTTCCAGAGACTTGAGATAAATTCATGCCTTTTGTTCTGTCTCCAAACTGACCAGAGGAAATTGGTATGAATTTATTTCACTTTTCTGATAAAATGGTAAATAATAAAATCATTCAAAACTATTGATACTGAGTAAAAGAACCTTGCATATTAGAACATATTTCCTATCAGTACTTTTACAATTTATACTACATTAGGATATGTAGAATAATAAGAATGATGATAAAGCTAAAAAATATATAAACTGAAAAATAATGCTGATCTTTAGTTTTCTTTGAGTGACTAACATTTTTAAAAATACATATTTTCCAATTTTTGAGGAAGTATGACATTAATTCACAAAGAAGGTTGATATCTATAGTGAAGGCACAATTATCAAGAATATAAAATCAAATATAATTTATAATTGCTAAAGAAGAATATAATTAATATGTGAGTTCATGTAGATAATTTAGACACAGTATTAAAAATATTTTTATTATGAGATGACATAGTCTGGCAGTGCTAATTTTATTGAAAATTAAAATGCATAATTAATCTGTTCATACCATTGTCATGTTTGCTTCTGCTGCTGTAATTAAAAAGTAACATTAAATATAGAACGTGTCCCTTGAAATGGCATTGCTATTAGCCAATCATATGGGAATGTAAAATTAAAATTAGATGAAATAGAGTAAATATCAAGAAATAGACTAGAAGACCTCTGCAGATATTTTTAAGTATTTCAAATTTAGCATATCTTGCTCTTACATCCAGGTGTGTAGTTTTATGTTGCTGCTGCTGTTTATTTTTTAAGATATGCCAGTAAATTCTCTGTAGTGATTTACTATTGAGAATATTTTAAGCTTCATTTTTGTGAGCCTGAAGGTTAACATATTTTTTCAGAATTTCTAGTCACTCTTATTATCATTTTTACAACCAGTAGGAATAAGCAAGGCATGTTCTTTCTCAGCTTGTAAATGTCAAGTGGGGTGCTGTTGGATAGCATGTTTTCAGCCATATATTAAAGTCAAGAAATGCTTATAAAATGTTTCAATTAGAAGATATTTATCATGTTTCTACCTACAAATAGCAGGGCATTTGTGTGAAGAATTTTTTAGTGTCTATTTTAGATGTGTAACTGATACAGTGCTTATATACTTCTTTTATTAAGATTTTTATCTCACAATTTATGACATAACAATGTCAAAATGTAACCTGAAGGCTATGACAGTAGCCTTTCTTTCCGGTGATGTGACCACACAGGTAATTTCAAAACACTTTTTGAGAGAAAAAAGCTACTAAAATTAAACAGAAAGCAGCTTGCAACTACTTTCAAAAATATTTAGATCTATCTACGGAAGTTCATTCAGATAACCAGAATTGGCCAGGTGTGGTGACTCATGCCTGTAATCCTAGCACTTTGAGAGGCTGAGGTGGGTATATCACTTGAGCCCAAGAGTTTGAGAGCAGCCTGGGCAACGTGGTGAGACCCGATCTGTACAAAAAATGCAAAAATTAGTCAGGCATGGTGGCACACATCTGTGGTCCCAGGTACTCAGAGGCTGAAGTGGCAGATCACTTTAGCCCAGGAGGTTGAGGCTGCAGTAAGCTGTGATTGCACCACTCTGCTCTATTCTGGCTGGCAGAGCACGACCCTGTCTCCAAAAAGACAAAAACAAAAAACCCCACAAAAAAACAGAATCTGTTTTTTGCACAGGAATATTAAAAACAAGCAGCCTTCCTTCACATGATATAAAACACTAACATATAACAGCACACTTTTTTTCTCTGTATTTCTACTTGTCAATGTTCTTTCACAAATATTTCTTCTGAACATCACAATTCTTTTATGAGGTAGGGAAACCTAGTATTATTGTGACCATTTTACTCATGTATGAACTTGAGTCTAAAAGCTTTGATCAAATATCAATTGTTTAAACAAAACTGAAGTCTAAATCTCCATATTTAGATTCTAATAAGATTTTCCTTAAAACACTGAAGTATCAAATGACTCCACTTTTGATGTTTGGCTGCTGACAACTTTGAAGCCCCACCGCAACTCCTTCCCTTCTGCCCCACTCCGTGGCAAGCTGGTTAGAATCCCCAGTGCACTGTTCTTTGGCGCTGCTGGAGGGAAGTTGAAACCATGCCTTACCCAAGCCCCATACCAAAATCACAAAACCCAAGCCAGTCTCCTTTCCCTTCTCTCCTCAAGCCAATTTTGGACAAGCTTTAGAGACTGCCCTGCTTTTACCTTTAATCCTCATTATGTGAGTAACAAACATTTTCATGTACAACATCATCAGTCTCTGCGTTCAGTCACATTTCAGGTGTGTTTGAGAGTATATTTCACCTTTGCAAAATGGCCACAAAAAAAGGCACAGACTAAGTTTCAATGTATTTTCATAAAACTGTTCCTTCCCAATCTCTACGAAAAAAATTGTCCTCCTGCTCGCTTCTCCTGTGCCTCTCTTGCCTATATTTGCACCGCTATTTTGTCTTGAAGATTCTTCCTTCTGAAATTGCCTCTTGGCAGTACCCCTCTTTCCATTCTGTCTTCCTTTCAAGCCTGCAGTCTTTCCCTGTCCTGTTTTAAAAAATGTGTGACAGTATACATTTCTTGGTCTTCTTACTGTAAGAAAAATTGTTACACAGGAACATATGGATTTGCATTTTTT
>PVKV010031531.1:0-20873 GCA_004027835.1 Alouatta palliata | reverse complement strand
ATTCTCCTGCCTCAGCCTCCCGAGTAGCTGGGACTACAGGCACGTGCCACCACGCCCAGCTAGTTTTTGTATTTTTTGTAGAGATGAGTTCTCACTGTGCTGCCCAGGGTGGTCTCAAACTCCTGGCCTCAAGTGATCTTCCTGCCTCAGCCTCCCAAAGTGCTGGGATTACAGGCTTGAGCCACTGCACCCAGCCAGAAGGAACTGCTATCTTTCTAATTTTTGCCAATCTGATGGTTGTAAAGTGGTATTTCCTGGCGGCTTTACTTCGCATTTTCTTGACTTCTAACAAAGTTAAGCACCTTTTACATGTTGATTGACAATATGTATTTCCCGTTTTGCAAGACACCTGGTTGGGTTTTCCTGTTTTTTTCTTTTTCTTTCTGGAGTTCTTTACGTCTTCCGGACTCATCTTTCTGCTTTACTCTTTGTGTCCTCTGATCAACAGAGCTTTTCTTTTTTCTTTCCTCTTTTAAAATAGACTTTATGGCCGGGCCAGGTGGCTCACGCCTGTAATCTCAGCACTTTGGGAGGCCGAGGCAGGCAGATCACGAGATCAGGAGTTTGAGACCAGCCTGGCCAATATGGTGAAACCCCATCTCTATTAAAAATACAAAAATTAGCCGGGTGTGGTGGGGCATGCCTGTAGTCCCAGCTACTCGGGAGGCTGAAGCAGAAGAATCACTTGAATCTGGGAGGCGGAGGTTGCAGTGAGCCGAGATCGCACAGCTGTACTCCAGACTGGGTGACAGAGTTAGACTCCATCAAAGAAAAAAAAAAAAAAGACTTTATTTTTTAGAGCAGTGGTAAGCTCATAGCAAACTTGACCACAAACTACTGAAAGCTCCCCTTTCCCCTATCTCCCCATGTAGTAGAATTTATTCATCTTTTTCTTAACAATTAGAGCTTTCAAGAAATTCTTTGTACCCCCAAGGTCACAGAGATACTATCCTACACTCCCTTCCTCAGGACTGGTGTTCTGCCTGTCAAGTCGCTAATGGGCGTGGCATTGATTTTCCAGGCTGCTGTGCAGTCAGGAGCTAAACTGGGAAGGGAATGCTTGCCCTGCTTTTCTCCCTGGGTCATTTTGAAGCTCAGAAGAGAAAATGCGTGTGAAAGCTCCAGAACCGTAACACGACGCACAAGCCGGGGTGTGCCGATTTGCTGGAGGACGGCAAAGCCATTTAAGAGAAGGCTGCTTCGGCCTTTGATTTGCTAATAAATTGATAGCGTCATAGGCTGCCAGTAGGCCAGACAGACACCCAGCCTGCATTCTGCCTTCTGGGGCTGGAGAACACAGCCAAAAAAACCAGCTGAAGCATGTTGCCTTTGCAAGAAAGCAAGTTCCAGTGGCACCGCAGGGCTGGCCCCCTGTCTACCCACACCGTTCACTCCATCTGCCACCTGACATTAGCAAACGAGGCTGCAAATACAGCCCTGAGTCATAGAGAAAAGACTGAATTACCCTCGGGAAATCCTGCTCACCAAAGTGCGTAAGTAACACGATGCAGAAAGCTGTCTGTCACGCCGCCAAAAACGAGTCAGGTGCTCCAAGGCAGCGGGCGGGCTCCGCCCCCGCCCCGGCTCCGCCCCGCCCCGGCACCGCCCCCGCCCCGGCTCCGCCCCCGCCCCGGCACCGCCCCCGCCCCGGCACCGCCCCCGCCCCCGCCCCCGCCCCGGCTCCACCTGGAGGGGCCATGCGTTCTGGAGACGCCCCCATTATACCAGCCCCATAGGGGCCCACAACTGGCCCAGACAAGGCTGCAGATCCCCAGCAGGATGGACCCCCACTGTAGCGATCTGGAAGGTTCCGTGGGGGGCTGGGAGGAAGGAAGGCGACCCGTGGGGAGTTAGCTGAGCTGCTGGAGGAAGCTGACAAAATCAGACGCTCCCTTTGGCCTGCACAAGGTGATAGCGTTGGTGCTCCTTGAAGCACATCCTGGACAAGAGACAGAGCTTTGGCAGGCCGCCTGGCCAGTGCCTGCTACCCAGACCTGTGACCCTGGCCAAAAGTCCCTGAGTTCCCAGATGCCAGCACTGGGAAGGGAGAGCCGCCAGGGAAGGGTTCCAAAGGGGCCCAAAGAGACATTCAGGGTGACAGATTGTTCAGCATCTTTTGGTTTGGTTTTTCTTTTAAGCAGTGGGGGTCTCGCTATGTTGCTGAGGCTGGTCTCGAACTCCTGGCCTCAAGCAATCCTCCTGCCTCAGCCCCCAAAGTAGTTGGAATTATAGACATAAGCCACAGCACCCAGCTCATGTTCAGCATCTTGATTGTAGCGGTGGCTTCACAGGAGTATACATATGTCAGCACTTACCAAATTGTACATTTTCAATATGTAATATGGTGAGGCCCTGTCTCTACTAAAAATACAAAAATTAGCTTGGCATGGTGGCGTATGCCTGTAATCTCAGCTAGTTGGGAGGCTGAAGCAGAGAATTACTTAAACCCGGGAGGTTGCAGTGAGCCGAGATCTCGTCATTGCCCTCCAGCCTGGGTGATAGAGCGAGACTCCATCTCAAAAAAAGAAAGAATAGAATTAGCCGGGTGCAGTAGCTCACACCTGTAGTCCCAACGCTTTGGGAGCCTGAGGCAGGTGGATCACCTGAGATCAGGAGTTTGAGACCAGCCTGACCAATATGGTGAAACCTGTCTCTATTAAAAATACAAAATTTAGCCAGGCATGGTGGCGGGCACCTGTAGCCCCAGCTGCTCTGGAGACTGAGACAGAATTGCTTGAACTCAAGAAGCAGAAGTTGCAGTGAGCCGAGATCACACCACTGCACTCCTGGACAATGGAGCGAGACTCTGTCTCAAAAAAAAAAAAAAAAAAAAGAATAGAATTGACTTAAGAAATTCTTTGCTTTTTTTTTGTTGTTGTTCCTCCTGTGGTTAAAAAAAGAGAATTGAATAATCTCTGGAACAGAATGCCACTTCCTGGAACTGACGGATTCTGAGGTTTCTGTTAACGAGTAGCAGAAATCTTTATCTCTCAACCAACTGTAACCAGCATCTGTGGCCTCCTCCAGCCCCCACCGATGTGGGCACCCTCCCAGGCTTCCTCTTCTTCCCTCACCCTCTGCTGTGAGTTATCTGAGTCCACTTCTCCTGAGGCTGCTTTCCTGGGGCAGAGACAAGACCCTACTCTTTCCTTCTCTTGTTTTTTCCTTTTCTGCTGTCCTCCAGAATAACCACCCATGCCCAAATCAATCTTTAGCTTTGCCTCCTTTTCTGGATGCCATCCTTAACTGCCTTAGTCTGGTGGCCCGAGCAGCTTACCTGAGCCTCCGTTTCTTTTTTCTTTTCTTTTTCCTTCTTCTTTTTGACAGAATTTCACTCCATCACCCAGGCTGAAGTGCAGTGGTGTAATCACGCTTCACGTCAACCTTGACTTCCAGAGCTCAGGTGAGCCTCCCACCTCAGCCTCCTGAGTAGCTGGGACTCCAGGCACACACTCCCATGTCCAGCTAATTTTTATAGTTTTGGTAGAGATGGCATTTCTCCATGTTGTCCAGGCTGCTCTCAAACTCCTGGGCTCAAGTGATCCCCCGGCCTTGACCTCTGAACATGCTAAGATTGCAGGCGTGATCCTACCGGGTGGGGCAGGAGCAATCAGCCCTACTAGACAGATGAGGAAAACGAGAGGCCGGGCGCCATGGCTCCTGCCTGCAATCCCAGCACTTTGGGAGGCCAAGGCAGGTGGATCACTTGAGGCCAGGAGTTCGAGACCAGTTTGGCCAACGTGGTGAAACCCCGTCTCTACTAAAAATAAAAAAATTAGCCATGCATGGTGGCAGGCGCCTGTAATCCCAGCTACTCAGGAGGCTGAGGCACGAGAATCACTGGAACCCGGGAGGCAGAGGTTGTAGTGAGCCACTGCACTCCAGCCTGGGTGACAGAGCAAGACTCCGTCTCAAAAAACAATTAAAATAAAAAATGCACCTCTGTTTTAGTATTATTTGAACCAATGTTTACATCTCTGGCAACCACAGGCATGAAACTTCATGCTATTAAACTTTATGGGTGACATGGCCGGGCATGGTAGCTCACACCTGCAATCCCAGTACTTTGGGAGGCCAAGGCGGGTGGATCACGAGGTCAAGAGATTGAGACCATCCTGGCCAACATAGTGAAACCCCATCTCTACTAAAAATATAAAAATTAGCTGGGTGTGGTGGCACATGCCTGTAGTTCCAGCTACTCGGGAGGCTGAGGCAGAATTGCTTGAACCTGGGAGATGGAGGTTGCAGTGAGCCGAGATGGTGCCACTGCACTCCAGCCTGGCGACAGAGCAAGATTTAGTCTCAAAACAAACAAACAAAAAAACTTTATGGGTGACAATAGGACAATGACAAAGAACAGGCCAGCACCGTGGATTGCTCCAAAGGTGAAAAGCGTGAGCCATGAGTGTAAGGACACAGCTCTCCTTGCCTCCACGGGGTGTGTGCTGGGGAGTGGTGAGGACTGCGTCTGTGTCTGGGTGTGTGTGTGTAGTTGTGGAGTTCACACTTTTTTTTTTTTTTGTCTTTTCCTTTTTGTGGAGAACAGGGTCTCGACATATTGCCCAGGCAGGTCTCGAACGCCTGGGCCCAAGCTATCCTCCATCTCTGCCTCCCCAGGGGCTGGGATTATAGGCATGAGCCACTGCGCCCAGCAGTTGTGGAGTTTATAGCTTTCCTTTGGCTCAAATCTTCTTACCTATCACCAGCTCACGTGTTAGAGGCCTGTAACTGAGGCCAGTTCCTGGCCAGCCTGTGGTTATGGGAACCTCAGCGTGTGAGCACACGTCACCCCTCCTACATGTTCCCGTCCCTGGGGCCCAGCCTGTCGGCCTCTGCAGACATCAGTTGGCTTGGTTCTCTTTCTTGCAGTCCCTCACTTGCCAGTCCCCAGTCAGTCCCGCTGTATGCCCTGCCACAGGCCTGTGGCCAGCCAGTCTGATGCAGCCGTTTCTGGTCTGAGGCACGCCCCTGCCTGGCACAGCTCACCGGCAGAGAGGAGGACTGAACTGTTAGCCCAGGGCTCTATGGCACCCTGGCTCCGTGGTCCTGGAAGACTCCTTTTCCAGGTCTAACCAGCCACTGATCAGTCACCCCCATTGACCAGCGTCTCCGCTCTGGGCCTGTTTTCGTCTCTGTAAAATTAGACAATAACACCTGCTTACAGAGGACTGTTGTGGGCACCAGATGAGAAAACGGCATTTCCGAAACTCAAGTCATTCCATTTCCCACTGGAGTGCAGTAACACAGTCTCGGCTCACTGCAACCTCCGCCTGCCGGGTTCAAGCGATTCTCCTGCCTCGGCCTCCCAAATAGCTGGAATTACAGGCGCCTGCCACCCCGCCTGGCTAATTTTGTATTTTTAGTAGAAACAAATGGGGCTTCACCATGTTGGCCAGGCTGGTCTCGAACTCCTGACCTCGGGATCTACCCGCCTCAACCTCCCGAAGCGCTGGGATTACCGGCGTGAGCCACCGCGCCGGGCGCTGCGTGACTTTTTACTTGGTGACTGTCACCAAACCAGCTGTACATCCTCTCACTTTGTAAACAAGCACTTCACTAAGAGCCCAGAGCACCTGTGACAGAGCCAACACGCACCCCTTCTTGTTCCTTTTAATGGATCCATTTTAAAAACTCCTGTCTCCTGGCTGGGCATGGGGGCTCAGCCCTGTAATCCCAGCACTATGGGAGGCCGACGCGGGAGGATCACGAGGTCAGGAGTTTGAGACCAGCCTGGCCAACATGCTGAAACCCCGTCTTTACTAAAAATACAAAAAATTAGCCAGATGTGGTGGCGGGCACCTGTAATTCTAGCTACTCACCGGGGCTGAGGCAGGAGAATCACTTGAACCCAGGAGGCAGAGGTTGCAGTGAGCCAAGATCATGCCACTGCACTCCAGCCTGGGAGACAGAGGGAGACTCCATCTCAAAAAAAAAAAAAAAAAAAACCAAAAAAAAAAACAGGAGTTCCAGCCTCTACGGAAAGAGCACAGAAGGTGCGGGGTCTGCCAGCTGCTGAGACGTCAGGGAGGCCCCAAGGGCTGACAGCAGGAAGCGGGGAAGCAATTCCACCAATGACAGTCCAAGGAAGAGAAATGCTTCCAGTGTGTAGAATCAGAAAAGGCTTTAAATTCCTGCTGCTACATACAAAATTCTGGTGGAGGAGTCGGCATGGATCTGACCAGGCTGTGCCTGGCAGCTGGAAACGCCTGTCGGACCTCGGGAGAGAAGGTGGGCTCTGGCTGCTTTCACCTCCGATGCAGAGAGAGCTGGTTCCCGCCCGCCCTGCTGGTACCCGCTGAGCTCACCATCTCTGCTCTGCCAGGGGCCAGCATCACGCTCCCTGCCCAGGGACGGTGGGGAACGAATATCACCTAGGTAACAACTCACAGGGCCTGGCTTTGGGGCATGGGGTGGGGGCCCATGTAATCCATACATGCCAGCTCCCGCCTGGGTGGCTCCCCGCCCCTGATGGAGGCCGCGGGCGCAGAGCCGGCTCTGTTCCTGGTCACGAGGCTGCAGCTGAAGGGTGGAGGAGGCTTCTCAGATTCAAACCAGTGCAGAGATGAGAGGCGCAATTCTAATTTGAGATCTGCGCCTGGCAGCTGGGCAGGCCGCCTGAGGAGCCTCAGGGAGAGGGGCTGTGGTATTAGGGCGCACCTGGCAAGGCCTGCGGCGGGATGGGCGGCCCTCGCCGTGCCCATCTGTGCAAGTCTGTGTAAATCTCTAGTCCTGAGTGTCCTTGTGTAACTCGGAGTTGAAAAGAGCTCTTCTGGTTCCACGCTTTCATTTCACAGATAAGGAAACAGGCCCAGAGAGGACAAGGGCTTCTCGTCGTCACGCGTGGAGGAAGGGGCAGCTGGGCCCAGAATGCGGGTGTCCAGCCGCCCAGCCCCACAGCCAGGATCCCCCAACTGGTCACCATGAGCATCTGATGAATTTGCCTCTAGTCTTTTAAAAATACATATGTATATCTGCTTGGATTGTATTTCAGCAAAAAGAAGAAAAAAAAAGAATTAAAAAAAAACACAAGGAAAAATATGCACAATTTTATTTTAAAATTTTTCAATTTTTTTTTTTTTGAGACAGGGCCTCACTGTCAGCCAGGCTGGAGTGCAGTGGTGAAATTAAGGCTCACTGCAGCCTCTGCTTCTTGGGCTCAAGTGGTCCTCCCCCTTCAGCCTCCCAAATAGCTGGGAATATAGGTGTGCATCACCATGCCTGGCTGATTGTTTTCTGTTTTTTTGTAGAAATGGGGTGAGCCGCTCAGTTGCCCAGGCTGGTCTCAAACTCCTGGGCTCAAGCAGTCCTCTCACCTCAGCCTCCCAAAGTGCTGGGATCACAGGTGTGAGCCATTGTGCCTGGCTATAATTTAAATAACTATACTATACATGAATACGTTCTCTTTAAAAATGTATTTCCTTTCCTCCTGGATATAGTGTGACTACTCAGATAAGAGAGAAATAAGACAGAGTTCTCATTTCTATCATTCCGTTCAGGCCCCAGACTTTTTACAAGCTTCTCCTTGAATGAGAGCACCTTTCAACGTCCCTTACCCCAGGACCCTCTTCCCCACCTCCTGTCCTTCCACGGCCACTGGATCAGGGCACCCAGGGGCAAGGAGGCTGATGAGGCTGCTTGAGGGCTCCTTGAATTCCTGCTTCCCTCTTGGTTGGGGCTAGTTGCGGGCGCCCTTCGGACTTTTTTTTTTTTTTTTTTTTTTTTTGAGATAGACTCTCACTCTGTCACCAGGCTGGAGTAAAGTAGCGCAATCTCAGCTCACTGCAACCTTCGCCTCCTGGCTTTGAGTGATTATCCCGCCTCAGCCTTCCAAGTAGCTGGGATTACAGGTGCACCACCATGCCCGGCTAATTTCTGTATTTTTAGTAGAGACGGGGTTTCACATGTTGGCCAGGCTGGTCTCGAACTTCTGACCTTGTGATCCACCTGCCCTGGCCTCCCAAAGTGCTGGGATTACAGGCGTGAGCCACCAGGCCCGGCCCCTTAGGACTTTTCTATTCCAGCCCAAGCTTGGGATGGATCTGGGGCATCCAGATACCCTCCCCATGAACTCAGGCCCACACCCTGCTCAGCCGTCCTGCACACAAGCAGGTGCTCCCTTACTCTGTGGCTCCTCTCCCCTTCGCTTTCTCTCTTCTGGCACCGGAACGTGGAGAGACCCTAAACACCCGGAAGCTCCCAGGGAATAATTCAATCATAAAAAACGAAGGTGCAAAGCCTGGGCAGCCGGGAGGACCCGAGGCCTGGAGGTGGAGGTGTGGCAGGCCCAGCACTGCTGAGCAAGGGAATGAGTGGCTTCTCCGAGGGCAGGCTGGGTGTTGCGGAACCACACCTGCCCCCCAGCAGCAGGAGCACGGGGACCAAGGACAGGACCTGGAAGATTTCATGGTAGGGGTGAGGGGAAGAGCAGCCGAGAGTCAGGAGGGTCAGAGTGTATCTGATTCCTCCGCAGGGCACAGTGGCTCACACCTGTCATCCCAGCGCTTTGGGAGGCCGAGGCGGGTAGGTCACCTGAGGTCAGGAGTCTGAGACCAACCTGGCCGACATGGCAAAACCCCATCTCTACTAAAAATACAAAAATTAGCCAGGTGTGGAGGCACATGCCTGCAATCCCAGCTACTCTGGAGGCTGAGGCAGGAGAATCGCTTGAACCGGGAGGTGGAGGCTACGGAGGTCACACCAGTGCACTCCAGCCTGGGCGACAGAACGGGACTCCGTCTCGAAACCAGCAACAGCAACAAAAGTGTGTCTGATTCCTGAGGCTTCAAGAAAGAGGGTGTGGCCAACACGCCAGTGCAGCCGACGTGAAGGAAAAGTGGCCGCCTTGTTCGAAGTGTACAGACCCTCCCCTGGGACCAAACTCAGGGCTGGGCCACGACCAGGGGCCCTCAGGCTGGATCTGGTGCCGAGGAAACCTGCTGCTGAGGCTGGACAGGGGAGTCTGGAAGGGCGTGGGCCTCCACCAAACCCCAGGGCCAAGTGCCCACGACCCCGCTGAGCAGAAACGGGGTGGGACGGAAACCAAACCAGCTGCTCCTTTAAAGCCACCTGAAATCCACGTTGTAGGAATGTCTGGTTTTCGGCTTCTCTTTCCTGCAGCAGGATATTTAAAGAAAACAAATCTTTAAAGGCTGCTACTCCAAAGCAAAGAGCACCGTGTGTGCCTACTTCTGGCCTCTGCTTCAGGAACAAACACTTTACTCTCCGGCCTGGATCGTACCCAAGGCAGCCAGAGCCCCCTGGCCAAGCTGGGCCAGTAGCCCAGGCCGCTGCCCCCCGGAAGGCTCAGAGTGAGCCCGGCACCACCAGACCTCAAGGCCTTCCGGAGACTTCCACTCCAGGGCACTCTGAGGCCGGGGGTATGGGTGGCTAACAGACTATGGCACCAGCTGCGAGCAGAGGGGGCCCCATCTCTGCCCCAAACCCAAGTCTGGCCAGCTCTATGGGAGGGAAAATGGGGACAGAGGAGAGGGAATTGGCCGGTAATCCCAGCACTTTCCAGGCGAGCGGATCACCTAAGGTCAGGAGTTCGACACCAGCCTGGCCAACATGAAACCCCACCTCTACTAAAAATACAAAAATAAGCCGAGTGTGGTGACACGTGCCTGTAATCCCAGCTACTCGGAGGGCTGAGGCGGGAGAATCGCTTGAACCCGGGAGGCAGAGGTTGCAGTGAGCTGAGATCACGCCATTGCACTCTAGCCTCGGCAACAAGAGCGAAACTCCATCTCAAAAAAAGAAGAGAAAGGGAATCACTTCCCTCCAGGTCCCCATGCCTGAGTCAGACCCTCTCACCGTTTCCTTTACAACCACTGCGTACCCACCTGGTCCTGGCCTCAGAAAAGGAATACAAGTCCATGAAGGTTTCTCTTCTTCTTCTTCTTCTCCTTCTTCTTTCTTCTTCTTCTTCTTCTTCCTCCCCTTCTCCTCTTCCTCTTCCTCTTCCCGCCCTGCCAGGAAAAGGCAGGCAGGAGGGGTCTTTCCATTCCTGTCAGGGGCTGAAGAGCAGGCATCTAGGAACTCATGGGGGGGATCTCCCAGCCCAGACAGCCGGGGGCCTGGCCCGGGCCGGGCTTTCGCTTGCTGAGCTCATGCCTCCACTGCTACGAGGGGCGGAGGAGGCCCCACGTGACTCAGGCTCAGGCGAAGGTTCTGATGAGCCGTGGAGTAGGCCCTGCTTGGAGCCCTGCTCACCTCAGGGCCTGCCCCAGACCAGCACCCTCCTCCCTGGTCACTCAGTCAAGGAATCGCAGGAGGTCCCCCACACACCTGGTTTCGCCCACAAGAGTGACAGCGGCGCCTCATCGGGAGGCTTCCCAGGCCTGGGCCTCAGTTGGCACGTAACTGAGCCATCGCTGCTGCTGTGGTTACCATTTCGCCCTCTGGAGCCTGATCACTAGGCCTTTAGGGATGGAAAGTGCCCTTCCTGTTGACGAGCCAGGCCTCTGACCCAGCTGCCTCCTCTCTGTGGGGTGGCAGGAAGGGCCCAGGACTGAGATGGCCTGGCCTGGCCTCTGCTCAGCTGTGTGACTGGGGAAGCCCTGCCTGCGTCCCCACCGCGTGGCTGTCTTCTCCCTGAGAGGTAAGGGAGGTGGCTGGCTGTTCAGCAGCGTCCCTTCCACTTGGGGAATCCCCCATTTCAGCAGCAGAACTTCGCCAAGCAGAAAGCTGCTGGGAAAGTGGGTGCCCGGGTGGGTGGCGGACGCCCGGGGGAGGTGGACAAAGGCGCCCTGTGCAGGCCCTGCCTCCAGCCTGGCGAACGCCATACCCAGACCAGGGCTTCCAAGAACCACAGTTAGTGCTTGAAAACTGTCAGACAGTTGACTGTGTTCCTGGAAGCGGTGGTTCAGGAAAAGTGGGAGGGAGAGAAGCAGGGAGCGAGCGATCCCAGGAGAGCAGAAGACAGAGCCCAGAAAGACAGGAGGAGCCGGGGAGGGGACGCAGGAGAGGAGAGGTGAGAAGGGGCGAGGCACAGACCCACATGGAGAGGCAGAGCCCGAGCTGCGGCAGGAGCGAGGAGAGGCGGGCGGCGGAGCTCGGAGCCTGAGGCGCTGCCTGGACACACAGCAGAAGCAGCACTTGCTTGCTTTTTCTTCTGATAGTCTCACTCTGTCACCAGGCTGGAGTGCAACGGCGCGACCTCGGCTCACCGCAACCTCCGCCTCCCGGGTTCAAGCGATTCTCCCGTCTCAGCCTCCCGCGTAGCTGGGATTACAGGTGCCCACCATGCCCAGCCGATTTTTGAATTTTTAGTAGAGACAGGGTTTCACCATGTTGGCCAGGATGGTCTCGATCTCCTGACCTTGTGATCTGCCCACCTGGGCCTCCCAAAGTGCTGGGGCTACAGGCGTGAGCCCCCGTGCCCGGCCAGTTGCTTTGGTAACAGGAGGCAGAGCCGCTGTGGGGTGGTCCTCGTCCTCTCCCCAATCCCTCGAAGAATCTGAGCCTGTGCCCCTGTGCCCTTTGGCCTGGAGACACGGGTGCCGGTGGATTTTCTGTAAAACAGCAACAAAGACCCCGCCTCCAGAGCGGCACCCTTCACCCGTGTGGTCCAGGAGAACCCACGCCGGTGGCTGTTGGCATGGTGACTGGCATCCCAAGGCCGGGAGCAGATCTCAGAGCCCTGACTCCCGCGTCACCCTTTATTGCACGGTGAGGAGCACGGCTCCCTCGGGGAAGCACCCGCCACGAGTCAGGCTGGTGCCAAGCTCCTGTCACGCACTGTGGCACCCGCTTTATAGCCACACAACGGGATACGACTCTCTGTGTCTGAGTGTGTGGGCGCGGGTGTGTTTTCTCCTGGAGATATGATTATTCATCTTACTTTACGGAAGGAGAGACCAGGCAGCCCACCTTCAGAGCCCTCGGTCTAGCCGTTACCCTGCACTGAAGTGAGACGTAGGAACGGCCCACAGGCCGCGGGGGTGAAGGGTCATGTGCCTCTCGGATCCACGCTGGTTTCCGCACCACCAGCACTGGAATCACACTTCACAGAGCAATTGGGAGGACGAAAGGAGACAGCCTGAGCCGCTGGGCACAGGCCCTGGCCGGGCAGGGCGGGCTCAAGGTCACGCGAGCACAGGAGTTCTGACAAGCTTTCAGCCCCGGGCCTGCTTCCTCCAGCCAGTCTTCTGCATGCTGAGAACTAGAGAGAAGGGACTCAGGCCCAGATGGAGCATGGGCGCCAGGCACCGTGCCCAGCTGCCCACAAGGGTCAGCCAGCACGGTGCCCGTGTCCTGTGAGGTACTAGGATTCTGCCCTGGATCCTGCAGGGCCATGACCTCCCCTTCCCCCGCTGTCCCTGCCCTGCCCCACCCTCAGCCACCTGCAGGGCTCCCACCCAAGGGTCAGGGCAGAGCAGGGCAGGGCTGGGAGGCAGTGGGGTGAGAGTCATTATCGCTGGCTGCACAGCGCTGGAGAAAGTGGTAAACCCAACCTTCTTATCAGTTCCCAGGCCTGTGCTGAAAGGCACAGCCCAGCCCAGCTATGAGGCACCAGGGCTGGAGGGCAGAGCCCTGGGGTTGCCAGCCAAGCCTGTCCCCTCTGGAATGGCCCAGGACCAGGCATAGGGGCAGCAGCCTGGGAAGTCACCAGACTGGCTGTACCCTGTGGTCTTAGGCAACCACTTCCCTCTCTGGGCCCCAGAGTGCTTGTTTGTGAATCTGGGGTGGACGGCGGCTGGATGAGGCGGCTGAGCTCCTTCCTTCCCCAGAGAGTTAGGATCCTGTGACCCCGGGAGGTGGCTGTGACTGTCAGTGCTACAGAAGAGGAAGCTGAGGCTGTGCACAGCGGCACCAGGCAGTGACCCCTACAGCACAGCAGCTGCTGGGCATGGAGAGGAATGACTGGCTGAGTCCCTCCCCACATGCCCATGAAGCCCGTGGCCCATCCAGAAGGCCCGTGGAAGAAAGGTGTGGAGATAGGGAGGTGCAGCTCTGGCCTCCCCATCCCAGGGACCAACCCCCTTCTTCAGGTGCTAGGCGCCATCTGGGACCTCTCAGAGGGGCCCTAGACAGGCAGGCCCTTGGTGGCTCTGCAGGCCTGGGGTCACCCCTTGGCTCCAGCCCGGAGAAGGAAGGGTGGCTGGCTTCCTGGGCGTGTGGGCAGCAGGCCCCATAACTAGGCCCTGATAACAACCCTCCCCTTATCAGGGGGCCAAGGACTGGGTGGGGTGCATCTGAGAATCAAGGGCACGTTCAGCAGAAACAAGGAAGGGGCAGAAAGGAACAGAGGGTACAGTTCAACTGAGGCCTGCCAGCCTAGCTACAAAGGTTCCCTGAGGGTCCCCTGGCTTATGGGAGAGAGTGTGGAGTGGTGGGGAGTCAAAGGAAGGGACGGTCTACGTCTCAGCCCTCCAGGAGCAGAGGGGCCTGATCCAAGCGGCTTTCCTGAAGAAACTTTAGAAATTCCAGGCTGGGGCCTATGCAGTGGGTCATGTCTGTAATCCCAGCACTTGGGGAGGCCGAGGTGGGCCGATCACTTGAGCCCAGGAGTTTGAGACCAGCTTGGCCAACATAGTGAAACTCTGTCGCTACTAAAAATACAAAAAATAGCTGGGCGTGGTGGTGCACACCTGTAATCCCAGCTACTCGGGAGGCTGAGGCACGAGAATCAATTGAACCCAGGAGGCGGAGGTTGTAGTGAGCTGAGATCGGGCCACTGCACTCCAGCCTGGGCAACAGAACAAGACTGTGTCTCAAAAAAAAAAAAGCAATCCCAGGCTGGGAGGGACAGAGAGGTCTAGAATCTATACCCCTCAGAGGGGTCATGGCCTCCTTTGACACTATGAGGAAATTATGTCTGCCCAGTGGGGAGCCGAGCCCCAGGCAGTGAGAGGAGGTGACTCACAGGAACAGGGCCACAGAGCGAGGGCAAGGCCTCCCCAGATCCAGCCAGGCCTTGTGTGCCCTCTGCTGGGACTCCAGGCTGGCGTGACTTCCTCACCCGGCCAGTTCCATGGTTCACATTCCAGCCAAGGCCCAGGCTCCTAGACCCTCCTCTGTGGCCCCGGCCAGGCTGGCCCTAGGCTTGCATTTGGAGAAAATCATGACCACACTGGCTACACCCCTTGTGTGCCTACCGTGTACCTGTGTCCCTGGAGAAAATAATCATGACCACACTGGGTGCACTCATTGTGCGCCTACCGTGTACCTGTGTCCCTGGAGAAAATAATCATGACCACACTGGGTGCACTCATTGTGCGCCTACCGTGTACCTGTGTCCCTGGAGAAAATAATCATGACCACACTGGGTGCACTCATTGTGCGCCTACTGTGTACCTGTGTCCCTGGAGAAAATAATCATGACCACACTGGGTGCACTCATTGTGTGCCTACTGTGTACCTGTGTCCCTGGAGAAAATAATCATGACCACACTGGGTGCACTCATTGTGTGCCTACTGTGTACCTGTGTCCTTGATGTTCTGCATGAAACACCTCATTCCAGCCTGTCACAACCTTCCAGAAAGGTGACATTATTCCCAGTCCCATGGTCACACTCTGGCTGCTAGCAGAGCCACAGTTTGATGTTTCCTCCCCCCGACCCCCACCTGGAGGGGCCTGGAGACTGACTTGTGGGGCCTGGGACCACTCCAGGGATGGGATCAGAACCAGCTCCTGACTTCCCACCAGGAAGGAGGGGCCAGGGTGAGACACAGCTGCAGGAAAGCTGTGGGGCTGAGCTGTGGTGGAGAATGCCCTCACCCCTCCACTTCCCCAGGAGGGGCAGCCGGGAGGGGGCCACTCCCAGCCTCAGGGTCAGTCCCAACCCACCCCGAGACTCCAGGGAGGCAGGGTTGGACCAGGCCAGGCCCGATGAATTCCTGGGCAGCGGGCGCCCCCTGCAGCCAGACAAAGGTGCAGCCAGGTGGAGGCCAGGTCATCCCAACCTCAGACATCCAGCCCTAGCTGGGAGCTGGGCCAGGTCAGCGGCTGCAATCATTATTGTTGCCTAGTTTTAAGGATGAGGGAAATGTTAGGTGTCTTGCCCAAGGTTACCTCTGTGACCTTGGGCAGGTGGGTGTTGGGTCCTGAACTCAGGTCTCCACAGATCCTGGCTCCTCCATCCGGACGGCCTTTGACCCCCAGTAGAGCCTTCCCGAAGCCCTCACCCAGGACAGACATGCGCAGCGTGAAGGTTGTAAGGGGTAGGCAAGGGTATTTAATGGGCATTGGGGGTCTTGGCACTCCCACCAGGGGAGGGCAAGGGCAGGGCACAGAAAGGCTTCCACTCAGGAGGTGCGATTAGTAGGTGGGTTCAGAAGGTAAGCTCAGGAGGTGTGCTCAGGTACTGGTGCTGTGGGCATCTCCGGGCACACCGGGGCGAGAGGAGGGTGGAGCCTCGCCTGGGGCCCTCCAGCAGCAAGGGCAGCACTGGGCCCGTGTGAAGCTAAACACAGAACAGGGGCGTGAGGGCTCTTGCCAAGACTGCGCCCTGCAGCTCAGGCCAGGTCTCCTGTCCCCAGAGGCAGAGCAGAGGGAGCTGGTTGGCCCCAGAACACGCTTCGAGGGCCCCAGGGGCGCTGGGCTGACGAAGCCCCACCACGGCACTCCTAATGCTCCCAACGTGCCACCTCCAAGTTTCATGGGGCTTCATTTCCTTTAAATAAAAGAATCTGCTGCCACCCCCATCCCCTGGCCAAATTATAAACCATGGCTCATCCCAGAGCTCACAGCAAGTGACCGACCCAAGGCCAAGCTGCGCATCTGGAGGGGTAGTCATTTGTCCCTGTGACTCCAGGGACTCCTGGGGATATTCTAGAGGCCTGGGGCCCTCCTTTCAATGCCCCTCCAGTGTAGAACCCCTCCCCCAAGCTCGGAGCGCTCCAGCCTCAGGGTCAGCCCAACCTCAGGGGCCTGCCCCACACCCTCACAACCTGCAGACACCCTCTCTGGACGGGCACACGCACGCATCGCACACGCTTCTTACCTGCTGGAGAGCCGCAGCCTCCCCACTGCCTGGGGGACCCTCCCTGGTTTGTAGGGACGCAGAGGTTGGGGCTGGAGGCAAGGGCACGCTGGGGAGACGGGGGGAGTGCAGGTTCGGCATGGGCGTCCAGTCAGGCTCCACCGCTCTCTGCAGCTGGACAGCTTCAGCCATGTACCTGGGGAGGAACAGGCCACAGGCAGGGCCATTGTCCTCCTGGCCTGGTCCCCCGCCCCGTCAGCGTGGGAAGCAGGCAGCCCAGGGCTCGGCTCTGCAGGAAGCTGAGGCCAGCCTGCTACACGATGCAGCGCCCCTCTATGCATAATGGGGCAAGAACCCGCAGAGGCGAGGAAGCGGGGAGGCCCCAGAGCTTCCAGTGCCCCGGAGAAGACCCCAGAGGAGCAGGAACCGTGAGTGTAAGGGCCTGGGGCTGTGGTGAGGAGCCAGGGGGAGCCCACCTCCGCCCCACCCCAGCCCCGGGGTTCACCAATTGGGTCTCTGCTTTGCCAACTCACTTGGGGCCCAGTGGCGCACACATTGTTAAATACCAGTTGCTGGCACAGCCCTGGTCGAAGGGGTTGTATCCCCGAAGGTGCCTGCGCTGGAGGAGGGTGGAAACCGGAAGAGGAGATCAGAACCAGCAGGAATGGCTGGGCGGTCACCCAGTGGCCCTCCCGGAGCTGGCCAGCTAGCCAGGGCTCAGCCCAGCAGCAAGCTGAGAGTCAGAGGACCCCGCCACTGCACCGCCCTCCCCGCTGTCTCCACCGGCCACACACATCCTCCTCCTACCTCCTTCCAGATACAAACTGTGCCTTCCCTGAATGCCACAGTCTGGAAGGTCAGCTGCGTGAGGCCCAATCACATTTCCCAACCGCCAGATGTGGCCCAGGAAAATCGGCTCAAGCCCTGAACACACATCAGGTTCTCTCCCTCCTCTCTCCCCTCTGCCCACTCCCTCTAGCCATCCATCTCACCCCTCCTGAACTCCCTCCTACTCCCCAGGGGAGGCTGGGCCTCACCTGACTTCAAGAGCCTTCACTGTCACGTCCTGTCACTGAACGTGGCCCAGCCACGTCTCTGCCCACCACCAACTCCTACGTGTCCCACCCCGCCCCGGCCCCACAAAGACTGAGCTTTTCAACACCGTTATCCACCGAAGGGATCCGGACGCCATGCAGGGCAGCTGGCACTCAAGGCAGGAACTCAGGACTGCCCCAGAAGAGCTCGACTTCGCCACAGGGTGACAGGCTTCCTTGCACTATTTGAGGTTCTGCCATTTTGGGGTGTTTAAAGCATGCGAAAGAACTGGTATTGCTGGTATTGGCCAGGCACGGTGGCTCACGCCTGTAATCCCTGCCCTTCGGGAGGCCGAGGTGGGTAAATCACTTGAGGTCAGGAGTTCGAGACCAGCCTGACCAACATGGTGAAACCCTGTCTACTAAAAATACAAAAATTAGTCGGGTGTGGTGGCACATGCCTGTAATCCCAACTACAAGGGAGGCCGAGGCAGGAGAATCGCTTGAACCCAGGAGGTGGAGGTTGCAGTGAGCCGAGATCTCACCACTGCACTCCAGCCTGGATATATACATATATATATATTCCAGGGGCTGGTCTGAAAGCAGTGGGTATCTCACTTGTGCAGTAAGTTACAGATCCAGTTCCTTGTTCTACTCTCCTTGCTTCACTCTACCAAGCACTGTGCTGGGGACTGAGACACACCCACACGAACACCCAGGGCCAGCCTTAACCTTCAGGGTGGTGAGGGCAGCACCAAGGGAGGGAGCAGGAACCCAGGCCGAGATGCCCAGGCACAGGCAGAGGACCCGACCGCGAAGCCAGAGGCTGAGCCCTGAGGGGCGGGGACAGGCCGTGCAGCCGCCTTCAGTTTCAGAAGCTGCTGTGTGCGGTCCAGAAAGAGTAGGTGAGGACTGGCCACTGGCCCTGGCCACGTGGTGGGAGCAGCAGTGTGATGGTGAGGACTGTGGCCGGCTGAGGCCGGGGAAGAGGGTGGAGCAAGTGGGCACTGCCAGCTGTGTCAGGAGATCCGGCTGCAGAAGAGCAGAGTATAGCAGGGAGCGGAGGCTGGCAATGGCAAGGGAGCCTTTTGCTTTGCTTTTAAGATGAGACAGAGAGGAGCATGTGTAAATGATGACAAAAATGAATGGTGTTAATAGCAGCGACACGGGCCAGGTGTGGCTCACGCCTGTAATCCCACCACTCTGGGAAGCCAAGGCAGGCAGATCACCTGAGGTCAGGGGTTCGAGACCAGCCTGCCCAACATGGAGAAACCCCGAGTCTACTAAAAATACAAAATTAGCTGGGCATGGTGGCAGGTGTCTGTAATCCCAGCTACTCAGGAGGCTGAGGCAGGAGAATCATTGGAACCTGGGAGTCAGAGGTTGCGGTGAGCCAAGATCGTGCCATTGCACTCCAGCCTGGGTAATGAGCAAAACTCTGCCTCAGAAAAGTAAAAAACAAACAACAGTATCGACATCCAGACTCACTGGTACCAGCTGCTATTCTATGTCTTTTGTTGTTTGTTTTTGAGAGGAGTTCTGCTCTGTTGCCCAGGCTGGAGTGCAGTGGCACAATCTCAGCTCACCGCAACCTCTGCCTCCCAGGTTCAAGCAATTCTCCTGCCTCTGCCTCCTGAGTAGCTGGGACTACAGGCATGTGCCACCATGCCCAGCTCATGTTTTGTATTTTTAGTAGAGACGGAATTTCTCCATATTGGTCAGACTGGTCTCGAGCTCCCGACCTCAGGTGATCCGCCCACCTCAGCCTCCCAAACTGCTGGGATTACAGGCGGGAGCCACCACGCCCAGCCAGCTTTATTTATTATAAT
This sequence comes from Alouatta palliata, assembly GCA_004027835.1. Taxonomy (NCBI): domain Eukaryota; kingdom Metazoa; phylum Chordata; class Mammalia; order Primates; family Atelidae; genus Alouatta; species Alouatta palliata. The sequence continues at coordinate 2,084 of PVKV010031531.1, read as the reverse complement.
CCTCCAAAACTAGAAATAACACAAACATCTTCAATGGTAAATGGATAAATAAGCTATTGAACATCCATACAGTGCAATACTGAACAGCAATAAAAAGGAATAAACGACTGATATGAACAACAACAGGAATGAATCTCAAATGTGCTGTGCTAACATGAAAGAAGCCAGACTCACAAGCCAACAATTCCATGTGTTCTGGAAAAGGAAGAATGGTAAGGACAGAAGACAGACCAGTGGTTGCCAAGAGCTGCAGCCGGGGCAGAGATCGACTACAGAAGGCCACGATCTCTGATTTTCTGGGGTAACGGAACTGTTCTAAATATTGATTTTGGTGGTGGCTGCAGGACTGTATCCATTTGTCAAAACTCATAGCTGTACACTGAAAAAGGGGGAGCATTACATGGGTAGATTATTGCCCAATAAATTATCTTTTTTTTTTTTTTGGAGACAGAATCTCTCTCTCTGTCTCCCAGGCTGGAGTACAGTGGCACAATCTCAACTCACTGCAACCTCCACCTCCCAGGTTCAAGAGATTCTCTGCCTCAGCCTCCAAGTAGCTGGGACTACAGGCACATGCCACCATGCCCGGCTAATTTTTGTATTTTTTTGTAGATAGGGTTTCGCCATGTTACCCAGACTGGTCTCAAACTCCTGGCCTGGCCTCAAGTGATCCTCCCACCTCAGCCTCCCAAAGTGCTGATTACAGGTGTGAGCTCCACACGTGTCTAATAAACTTGACTTTTAAAGACTCCTACCCTGGCTCCCTGCATCAAGCCTAAATTCTCTACCTTACTTTCTGGGCATTTTTTTGAGACAGTCTCGATCTGTCGCCCAGGCTGGAGTGCAATGGCACAATCTCAGCTCACTGCAACCTCTGCCCTCCAGGTTCAAGTAATTCTTGTGCCTCAGCCTCCTGAGCAGCTGGGACTATAGGCATGCCCCAGCACACCCGGCTAATTTTTGTATTTTTAGTAGAGACAGGGTTTCACCATGTAGGCCAGGCTGGACTCATACTTTCCACCTCAGGTGATCCACCCACCTCAGCCTCCCAAAGCACTAGGACTACAGGCATGAGCCACGGTACCTGGTCTGGGCTTTTTTTTCTTTTTTAAGATGAGGTCTCGCTCTGTTTCCCAGGCTGGAGTGCAGTGGTGCAATCACAGCTCACTGACTGCAGCCTTTATCTCCCGGGCTCAAGCGATCCTCCACCACAGCCTCTGGAGTAGCTGGGACTATAGGCACATGCCACCAGGCTGGCAAATTTTTTAACTTTTTGTAGAGATGAAGTCTCTTTCTGTTGCCCAGGCTGGTCTCAAACTCCTGGGCTCAAGTGATCCTCCCACCTCGGCTTCCCAAACTGCTGAGCTTACAGACATGAGCCACAGTGCCCTGCCTGGACCTCTTTAATGTGACCAGCCGGCAGCAGTCCACATGGTTGCCCACACCACCTTCTCCCCAGTTAGAATTGCTTCCTCTCCATCTTGTCAATTCTACAGATTTTCAGGCTTCCCTGAGTTTCTGCAAAGGTGTCCCCGTCACCTGCAATGCCCTCCCCCTGTCCTGTCTCTCCCAGACCACTAAGCTGCACGTCCTCCTCTGCTGCGGGGTCCTCCCTCAACTCTCCAAGTCTGAGTCTGCCAGGCCCGGGGCCGCTCTCTCTGAGCCCTCGTGGGTATATGGTGTCCATGGGTATCTCATGGGTGTCACTCTGATTTCAGGTTCCTCATCAACACAGGTGTGGAATGCAGCCTGACTTACCTCTATTCCCAGGCTCACAGTAATACCAACAGCCTAGCACACAGTAGGCTCCCACATTTACAGTAATACAAACTGCCTGGCACACAGTAGGCTCCCACACTCACAGTAATAACAACAGCCTGGCACACAGTAGGCTCCCACACTCACAGTAATACAAACCGCCTAGCACACAGTAGGCTCCCACGCTCACAGTAATACAAACCGCCTACCACACAGTAGGCTCCCACGCTCACAGTAATAACAACAGCCTAGCACACAGTAGGCTCCCACGCTCACGGTAATAACAACAGCCTAGCACACAGTAGGCTCCCACGCTCACGGTAATA